>PIJE02003604.1:8988-16488 GCA_002895965.2 Coryphaenoides rupestris | reverse complement strand
CTCTCCTCCTCTTCCATGTTGTCTTTTTATTCCTCGTCTCCCCTTCTGCCTTCTCGCTCAACACGCCGCGACCCCACGTCGTCCCGTTCACTTCCTTATCTTGGCTTTTTCTTCGATTCTCTCTCTGTTGCTTGTGTTTTCTGTTCTGTTCTGCTCTGGTCTGCTCTGTTCTCTTGTCATACACTCACATTTATTTTGTCCACAGCAACGTACAATAAGTATGTTTGTCCGAAGAGAGAGTCAAACGTACATATCGCTGATTGTACAGCGTGACGGCCCGCGAGGCTCGGCCCATTTCGCGCGCTTTCCTTTGTGTGTGATTGCCGTTTTCTTGGGTTTCGAATTGGACTCTCATAATTGCGAGGTTGACCCCCCCTTGCCGGTGAACAACATTATAGCGCGGACAAGACGCCGCACAATGCTAGGTACTGTGTTTACCTGGCAGACTGTACGAACATACAAGTGCGTGTACGGGAGGGAAGCTATGCGGAGTCCGGGTGAACTCTGAACAGGTGAGTCTTGTAGCTAACCCTCCTGTACCCGCGGCTATTGTCTCTCCTCGAGTTCTGCTCATCTCTCATCTCTCTCCTTTTATAAACTCATTTCTACAAAAGAAGGAAAACGCCAACACACACACGCACTTGAAGACACACACACACACACACACACACACACACATACACACACACAAACAGGAACGCAGGCACACACCCACGCACACTCATTGACGCACGCACGCACACACACGCACACGGACACACGCACAAACACACACACATCCACACAGACACACGCAAACACACATCCACGCAGACACAGACGCACGCACACACACACACACACACACAGACACACACACATGAATGTCCGTCCTGGTGTTAATGCAGCGCTGTACAAAAATGCATGTGTCACAACACGTGTGTGAGTAATTGAGCCATAATGCGAGAGTGTCTGTGTGTGTGTGTGTGTGTGTGTGTGTGTGTGTGTGTGTTTATAAGTGTGAAGAGAGAGAGAGAGAGAGAGAGAGAGAGAGAGAGACTGCTCATCTGCATTTACCTATAGATGCGTTTAAATGAAAGATCTCTCTCCAGCGTGCCGACAGAGACCTCGGCGAGGCAATAAAGTTGTGTTATTAAAAAACCCAAGGCGGAGTTCATACGCTTCGCAGCCTAATCTCATAGAACTGTAATGTTTGTTTATGAAGATGTAAATGGTGCTGGGAGAGACTTGTTTACATCAGTTATTGTTCTGCCGGGTTTAAGTGAAAGAGGGAAAGCACACACACACACACACACACGTACGTACACACACACATACACACATAAGCACGCACGTACACACGCAGGCCCTTTGGAATAAATAGGCCGTCCATTATTCATGAACTGACATTGTCTAGATCCGGTCACATCTTTACAGGTGGAAGATTGCCGGAGAGATGGCGCATAAATTATTTCAAGAAGAAAAACAACAATCTTTTTCAACAACCTTTTATTCCAAAAAAAAAAAAAAAAGAAACGAAAAGAAAAGAAAAACGACAGAATCAAAGGGATTTTTACTTGGAAATCTCTTGTTGGTTGCTCTTCTCTCCTCCGTTCTGCACATTTTCCGTGAAAAACATAAACATAGCTTCCTATACATACAAACATACAGCTACACATGAAGGCACACACACACACACACACACACACACACACACACACACACACACACACACACACACACACACACACACACACACACCCCTGACACACCCCTTGTTCTTTAATTCTCCTGGTCGTGTTGTATACTGTATGATGCTTTCCCGATAGCCTTTCCCTTTGTCCATTCAGCTTTCTCTATATTTTAAATTCATCTTTGTACAAGCAAAGCTCCCCTTCCCTGAGAGTAGATGACGAACCACCAAAACAAACCGAGTCAACGAAAGGACAGGAATGACACACATCTGCACAGGAGTGTGTGTGTGTGTGTGTGTGTGTGTGTGTGTGTGTGTGTGTGTGTGCGCATTCAAATGGATACGGTGCCATGAATGCGGTACCTGCCATGTCTGGGTTTGTGTTTGAGTCTGTGTGTGTGTGTGTGTGTGTGTGTGTGTGTGCGTGCGCGTGCGTGTGTGTGTGTGTGTGTGTGTGTGCGCCCGCATGTGTGCACGTGCATGCGTTCATGCAGATGTCCATGCACGGTGGCTGTCCTTTCATTTTACCTCCCGCCTGTCTTTCCGTTGTCAGGATAGATCTTGCAATTGACAGTGTGTAATAGTGGGAGAGAGAGGGAGAGGGAGAGAGAGAGTGAGAGAGAGAGAGAGAGACAGACAGACAGAAAGAGAGAGAGAAGGGGGGGGGGGGGGGGGCAGAGAAATCAAGTCAGAGATAGTGAGAGAGAGGAGGGAGATGGAGAAAGGGAGGGATGGGTAGCACAATGTGGCTCTGTAAATGTGACCTATGATTGGCTATGGACTGAGTGTGTGTGTGTGTGTGTGTGTGTGTGTGTGGTGTGTGTGTGTGTGTGTGTGTGTGTGTGTGTGTATGTGTGAGTGTTGACATACATTTGCATGTGGATGTGGCTGTGTTTGCCGAGTGTCTGCGTCCGTAAACGCACAGATGTATGCATCCGCGGATGTCCAGGACGGGGAAAGCACTTATCTTTACACGTGTGTGTTGCCTGCCTGCATGTGTTTCAATAATGTCATGTGTCCATATCTGCATATATGCATTTTTTATGTATGGACGCATCTCCCCTGTGTGTCTGTCCCGTCTGGGTGTGTGTGTGTGTGTGTGTGTGTGTGCGTGCATGTGCAAATGTGTGTGTGTGTGTGTGTGTGCGTTCATGCCTGTGTGTGTGCGTGTGTGTGTGTGTGTGTGTCCGTGCACGTGCGTTATGCAGCTCGCTCGGCCACCCTGAAGCGGTGGATTTGATCTTTGCAAAGGCTAACATCTGTCGCCTGTCATTTTAGCAAGATTGATGACAGCTACCAGCACACGGGGGTGAGGACGGGTGAGGGAGGGGGGGGGGAGGCCATGCCTGGTGGTAGGGGAAGGATGGAGAAAGGGTGGGGAGGGAGGGAGGGAGGGCGAGGGGGCGAGGGGGGCGAGGGGGCGAGGGGGGCCGGCAGTGAGGAAGACGAGATGCGGTGAGGAAGGTCCACGCTGCGGTGAGGATGTGACGGTCGGTTACCGTCGCGGTTCCTCTCGTCGGGGGGGCCAACGGGAACGTGATTGAGGTCCGATCCAATCGAATCCTCCTCCAGGCAGCCAATAGGATCGTCTTCCTCGTTACGCGGTTCCAGCCCTGCCAGTGGTTGCTCAGGTGACCAACATTACAAACACTCATCAAGATCGGATTGAAGTCATCGATATTGGGCATCAAGAGACTCAGCTCGTTGAAAATTAATTGTCAAATATAATTGGCATACATCAGCAATGTTAAAATTGCTTTATTTTGTCTGACATGCGAAAAAAAAACCTGAGCCCCCCACATTCTGACATATTTATATAGCACTCGGTATGATTACTCTGCAAATAATTAGAGGGAGATGAACGAAATCGTGAAGGAAAAAAAAAGAAAAGACAAAATGTTAACATCATAATCATATTTTCAGTTGGTTCTCTTTGTTCCTCTGGCCTCTCAATCCGTCCACTGGGGGACAGGAGTCCCTGACCACCGCTGGAGCTAGCCAGCTGAAAAAATAAAGGGCTAATTAACTCCAGAATGGAGGTATTAACCAAACACACTGGGAGAGAAGCTCTACTCGTTTAAAGCCCAGTCGGAGCGGGTCGCGCTCCATGAATTATTCAAGATAGCCGGCAGTTTGCCGAGAGAGTTTTAAGTGGACAATGACCCTGTGCACACACATTTACCCGGGGCCTGGGCTAACAAGTCAAAGTATTCACAGACTCCGCTATGTCGGCTAACAAGCTAATGGAATTTCAATCAAGAGGATGCGCAAAATGACTTAGCATCGGCTAGCCTCGCGCCGGCCCCCTCTATACACACATATCAATATTCAATTAGAGCAGACGGTTTTTTTTCCTCTCTCTTTCGGCCTTGTTAAGTCGGAATTTGTGTGAGGACAGGGACGGTGCATCAGAACAAAACCGTAGAAAATTATGAAACAATGTAAAAGAAGAATAGTTATGTAACATAACATGACATTGGCGCTTTGCCTCACATTCAGCCATTCATGTGTTGCGTGTGATTGGGTGAATTCACGCACCGACGGCGGCGGCGTCGACCGTGTGAGGCGACGACCAACGCGTCAGGAGCGGTTAGGGTTAGGTGGCGTCTTGCTCAGGGACACCTCGGACCCGGGGATCGAACCAACGACCTTCCGTAGCTCAGGCAACCTTCAGCGGGCGGCAGTAGCTAAGGGGTTCAAGCGTGTTTGAAGGTATAGTTGACTTTTTTGTTTGTTGCTCGATTATTGTTGTTGATGCATTTGATTCATTTGTGCGGCTTCAGGAGAAAAAACCCGAGCGACACACAAATAAATAAAGAAATGAATAAATAGATCCACGAATAGAGAAGGAGAGAAAAGTTTGTTCTTCCTCCGCTTGGCTTTGAAAAAACAAAGCCCGCCCAACCTTGTTGACAGAAATTGCACTTGAGCGGTGCGCTGGCGTTGCGCCGCGCTAAATGCAGATTAATTGAATAGCTAATGAATAGGAAGTGGGAGTGGGGAGAGGAGAAAGCAAAGGTATCGACGGGAACGCGCCGCGCATTCTTCAAAGAGGTAAACTACGACGAGAACAAAAGCGACGACCAAAAAAAAAGGAGCCGGAGACAAAGCAAACGGTTGAATAAAGGCGCGTGAATGGGGAGAATAATCAATTAGTTTGCCGCCCGTAAAGTGTGTGTGTATTTATAATAATCAAAGGGCGTCCTGACCGCCGTGCCCGTGTGTTGCTGGAGGAAAAAAAACACTTTAACAAAAGTTGGATATTAATCGGCATCCAAGGTCTACGCGCTCTTAAAAAAAGCGACGCGCGCATACGTCGGTAAATAAATACAAGACGAGCCCGTGCCATACATTAGCACGATCTCTTGTTAAAAAAGGTTTTAAAAGAGAAGGCTTTTACTGTGTTGAGGGATGAAATAACCTTGTTTGCTCGCAGTCCATGCGATTAACAAGACGGCCGTATATAACCAAATGCTTCAGGTATATAAGCAATAATCTTAAAAGTGAACTGTACGCATTACGCAAGAGAGAATATTAAAATACGACAGGGACAGGTTTAATGCTCTCCTACACTGAGACGGTAAAAGTTGGGTATGACGATGACTTTGGTAATCCTGCATCTCGCCGATACCAATTAGAAGGGTTCTGCGTCTCTCCCTCAGCCAGCGACGGCCGCCACCACGATGAAGTCTCCGCCCCCCCAATCCCGCGCCGTTAACGGGAACGTCCGTAAACTGCCGTCTTTCATGTGCGCCAGCGTTGGGAGTCCACGGGGGGATTATCTATCCTAAAACATTTATGCACACATCTTGTATAATCCATAAAGAATGCTGTGCAAGATCGTACTAAAAACACAGCTTCTTAAGTCAAAGGTTGCTTAATAGGCGAGATGTTACTTTGCAATCATACTGGGACTTCCGGTGATTTAAATATCGATATTCGTCATCGTTCGTCATCCGCTGACGTTCAGAAGCCTCAAATCGTGTCGGTTACGTCGGCAACGCGTCATTTCACTTTGTGACTGAGCTGTGACACATTTTTTTTTTAATTAATAGAAATTTTAAAAACAACTTTGTCCTCACCAGCTGGTTTTCATCACCGCCCTGCCCTGCGTTTTTAATGTAGTTTTTAATGTAATTTGACATCTCCCCCCCCCCCCCCCCTGCTTCTGTCTAACTGTCTCATACAGGTGCATGGTCCAATGTGTCTCCTTTGTGTTCAACAAGGCCCAACATGACATATATATTATATAAACTGTATATATACAGTGTGTATATATATATATATATACTGTATATATATATATATATATACTATATATATATATATATATCTCTCTTTTGGTTGGGTGGGGGATGGGGAAGGGAGGGGTTGCGCTTTGAGGGGCTCAGACAAAAGACGACATGGAGCTCTGCCAGTCTCTCGAGGACAAAGGTGACAGAGAGAGAGGGGGAGAGAGCGAGAGGGAGGGAGGGAGGGAGAGAGGTGAGAGACGACATCGAGCCGCAGGAGGGAGAGAGGAGAGAGGAGAGAGGAGAGAGAGAGAGAGAGAGAGAGGAGAGAGAGAGAGAGAGGGAGAGAGAGGAGAGGAGGAGAGGGGAGAGAGGAGAGAGAGAGAGAGAGGAGAGAGAGAGAGAGAGTGAGAGAAGAGGTGTGCGAGACTGAAGGAAGGCGGGGGATGGGGGCACGTGAGTAAGATTGTATGCAAATGGGATTACTGTAAGCCATGCTGGACATATCGGCATGACAATATACTGTAATATACTGTATATATATACTGTATATATATATACTGTATATTTCCGTATGTATATGAAGCAACTCACCTTGACTCCACCCTCACCTCACCTGCGTGTAACACTAGCAAAGGCTACTTCACATACTGTAGATCCGTCACACACTTGTGCCAAAGCAAACACACACACACACACTCACACAGACACACACACACACACACACATACTGCTTGTATGTATGTATGTATGTATGTATGTATGTATGTATGTATGTATGTATGTATGTATGCATGATACATGAATTGTGACACAACCATGAAGAGTAAACATGTGTAAACAACATCCAGACCGTGTGTTTTCTCTGCAGAGAGCGATTCGACCCGCGGCTGCTGCCCAGGGCCAGCGTGCGCTCGGCCACCCGGCCAATCGGCACAGCGCACCCCGCCGACCAGCCGGCCAATCAGGGAGCAGCAGTCAAGACGGAGAGGTGTCAGAGAGGAGAGCTATGAAGCCACAAAGAGCACAGAAAACAATCCCTCGGGTGGGGTGGGTGGTGGTGGTGGTGGTAGAAGGTGGGAGGTGGGTGGTGGAGGTGGTGGGAGGTGGTGGTCTCAGAAAGCCCACTACACACCCGTAGCCCGTCAGCAGGAGAGCACAGAATGTCACTGATCGCTTTATTTTGTCCCGAGCAGCGAGAGAGCGCCGTGGCACCGGGTTGATGACGACACAAGTCAATAACGCGGGGATATGAAAGGGCAGAGAATCTCAATTTTAATGAAAAGGGAAATAAAAGATTATTGTCGGGGCGTGGAAAAGCCGGTGCACATTCAGATGTTTCAAACCCACCTGAGACTAAATATGAAATCAATTCATTGTGCTTTTCTGATTTATATATATATATATATATTTTTTTTTAGCTCGGAACTCACAAGCCTTCACTAGAGAAATATATCACGTTTTATCTGACATCTTATTCATTTCTCTCTCTCTCTCTCTCTCTCTCTCTCTCTCTCTCTCTCTCTCTCTCTCTCTCCCTCACTAATGAGCTTGTGTCACTGCCTCATGAAGCAGAGCTCTCTTAATGCCGCTCTC
>PIJE02003603.1:7628-29043 GCA_002895965.2 Coryphaenoides rupestris | reverse complement strand
TACCGGGCAGGGGCAACACAGGGTCCTGGACCTGCCAGTTCTAGGGACGTGGAACGTCACCTCTGGGAAGGAGCCTGAGCTGGTGCGGGAGGTGGAGCGGTACCAACTAGATATGGTTGGGCTCACCTCCACGCACAGCACCGGTTCTGGAACCAATCTCCTGGAGAGGGGCTGGACCCTTTTCCGGAGTTGCCCAGGGTGTGAGGCGCCAGGCGGGTGTGGGGATACTCACAAGTCCCCGGCTGAGCGCCGCTGTGTTGGAGTTCTCTCCGGTGAACAAGAGGGTCGCCTCCATGCAACTGCAAGTCGCTGGGGGGAAGGCTTTGACTGTATGTTCCTATGCACCAAACAGCAGTTCAGAGTATCCGGCCTTCTTGGAGTCTTTGGGTGGCATCCTGGAAAGGGTTCCATCCGGGGACTCCATAGTTCTACTGGGGCAACGCACACGTGGGCAATGATGGAGAAACCCGGAGTGATTGCGATGAAGGGCCTGCCTGATCTGAACCAGAGTGGTGTTTTGTTGTTAGACTCCTGTGCCAGTCATGGACTGGCCATAACAAACACCATGTTCGAGCATAGGGTGGTCCACAAGTGTACCTGGTACCGGACCACCTTAGGCCAAAGGTCGCTGATCGACTTTGTAATCGTATCAGCAGATCTGCGGCCGCATGTTTTGGACACTCGGGTGAAGAGAGGAGCAGAGCTGTCAACTGATCACCACCTGGTGGTGAGTTGGATCAGATGGCGCGGGAGGCTGCCAGACAGACCTGGTAAACCCAAACATGTAGTGAGGGTGAACTGGGAACGTCTGGTGGAAGCCCCTGTCCGTAAGGTCTTTAACTCCCACCTCCGGAAGAACTTCTCGTGCATCCCGGGGGAGGTTGGGGACATGGAACCTGAGTGGGCCATGTTCCAGAACCGGTGCTGTGCGTGGAGGTGAGCCAAACCATATCTAGTTGGTACCGCTCCACCTCCCGCACCAGCTCCGGCTCCTTCCCCGCCAGTGAGTTGACGTTCCACATCCCTAGAACCAGTGGGCGATGCTGCGGATCCGCACGCTCAGGACCCCGCTTTTGCCTACCGCCCGGTATACAACGCATCCGACCCCAATGGCTTTCCCGGCAGGTGGTGAGCCCACAGGGAGGTGACTCGACGTAGTCTTTTCGGGCTTGGCCCGGCCGGGCCACGTGGATCCATAAACATTGCATTCATGAAGTGGATCAAAAATAAATATGAGGCAGAATCAGTACAAATATGTTCTATTTAATGACAAAAATAAAAATAATCCTACAAGAACAACTCATTGAATTCTGTCACATTGTGGTCACCTTTCCATTTGGCCAGGAGTTAAAAGGAGGGAAAATACGTGTCCACATCACAGCAGCTCTTAGAACCTTCCGGAACGCTCCTGGTCTCGCGAACGGCGCCTTTCGCGGTCACGGCCATTCCCTCTCCTCCTGTCCCGGTTCATGGAGCGGGAACGCCGTTCTCTGGAGCGAGACCGGGACATGTGTCTGCTACAGACCAGAGAACCGGAGGTGAGTGGCAAGACATGTCGGATCTTCAAAGTGACAGCAGCTTCTGTTAAAAAGGTCGGTCCAGCAGCTGTTCTCTATATATATATATATATATATATATATCTTTATCCTTTAGAAGTAGAACAAGCCACATGCTGAAATGTACACTGACCAAGGCTCTGTGTCACCAGGGAATCAAACTCCCAAATGGTGTTTAAAATCTCAAAAATCTGCCTGCAATGCTTGTGTGAATCGGTTAGTGGACCGGTGTGCATGCTGGCCCGGCTGTGGTGGTGGCGATGAACAAACCTCTTCCTCCTGCGCCCGTACAGCTCCCGCCTCAGCTCCCGGGAGATGGGCTTCAGGTGCATGAAGTTACAGAAGCCCCCGCGGGTGCACTCCCTGTCGAGACAGGTCGGAAGCGGGGTGGCGTGAGGCAAGCAGGAACACACGGGTGATAAAACAGGTCGATACAGCAGGGCTGTAAACTCTCTAGTACACCAGAGGGAGGGATACGCACCCCATTTCATACTGACGACAGCACGCTTCTCTGAAGTCGGTGACGGGGGAGAGCTCGGCGTGGATCGGCTGTGCATTGAACCAGCGGTTGTTCAGGTCCATCACCGCCTTCTCGGCGTCCTCCTCCCGACGGAACTGCAGGGCACGAGAGTCAAGTCCAACTTTATTCATGAGAACGCATCACAGGGCACAAAGGGAACAAATCCACTGCATTGTGTGCCAAAGCGGACAAATCATTGTGCATTAAAAATGAGTATAAAAGACAATTCACCTTGACATACACGTTGCCCACAAGATGGTCTCCAAGGTTGTCACACACGTTCATCTCCTCCACCTCCCCATATTTCTCTTCCATCTCTGTAAAGACCTCCTGAAAAACAGAAATAGAGAATGAATATTGACATCAACAGCAATGACTCACAGTTTTAGTATTGCCTCGTCTCACATAGTCAGACAGACACTTTGTTTTAGCATTGTGCCAGAAAGACCAGGCGACGGTGTCCTTGCCAACTACTGCGGGGTGGGGGTGGTTGTGTGGAACATTTGCACATGGGGACGTGAGCCCTGGCATTAAAATGGCTACATCTCAGAAAAGGAAACTGACACATAAATCGGTGAAATACTGTACATTATCAGTAGGTTGGTAGCTCAAGAGGTTGTTGTTGTTTGTGACTTGCTGTTTGTGAAAATTACAACGCCCAGATAGCGGAAGGGGAAAAAAAAACTCGGACTGAAAAAGTGGGCCAATGGTGGGCTTATCCCCACCGCTTACATTCTGTCAACAAAATACAGACCCATAATAATGCCTGCATTTGTACTGGACACCATTACTCACCACCCGGCAGAGCTGAAAGAACTGCTCGTGTCACACCACCATTTTGTTCATACACAGCCTACTCTATGTAGGATTAAGCACATATGGTGGTGGTCACTTAGGCCTAAACTACTTTCCCCTCTCTGCCCCTAATAACTTGCCTCAAAGAACTCATCGTAGTGTTCCTGCATCTCCACATCACTGACGGCACCTAGTGGTGACAGGTGAGAAATGCACGTTAATCAATAACAAACACAAGTCTCCTAGTTTTTAACTTGTGCCTCAAACCTAGTTTGAAGTTTAGACTATTATTCATAAAACGATATTAACGATAAACAGGTGTACATTAAGTGTGTGTCCAACTCACAGTTGAGGCCGTCTGCCGACTGGGCGCTGTTCTGAGGGTTGCGGTATATGTTCAAGAGGGCAATTGTCTGAAACATAAAACAATTTCAGGATTGCTGACCTTAAGTCACATGCCAGCTACTAGCAAGTTTAACATTAGGAAGACTGCTAGGATTGTTAAGAAATATCAGGGACCTGAAGTGGCTTCTAAGTCAGTGTGACTATCGGATAAGGGCCAGGATTAAACATGGCATGATTGTAAATGATTATATATTAAATATGACCATATGGAGACCCTGATTATGGCCTGGATGAAGTGTTTTTTGGTGTGGCAGACCAAATATAAAAAAGGACCCTAGTTCCAAGTTTTATGTGAACTGTATGTGTATTGTATGAGTACGTTTAAAAAAAAGGCATAGCGAGATACCAATATCAGACTACTTGATGATCTTAATGAAGTCAGTGATCCCCAACGTCCCATCTGAGATTAATAAAGTACATCTCGTCTCATAGAGCCTTAACTGTTAAGTCCGATATGAGGTGGAACAAACACACAAAAGAAGAATGATTAGTCTCTACCATACTTACCCGTCATAGCCTGGAACGCCGGAAGAAAAAAGTTGAACGCCATCCGTTTTTGGAAACTAGAGCTCCCAAAAAGTTTGGCCATTTCAGATACAATGAAGTTGATTGTGGGTCAATCTTAACCTTTTTCTTTTGCGGTTCCATGCTATGAGGGGTGAGTGGGGGTAATTGGTATACTAATTATTAATTAGCATTTTAGGGTGGTGTTTGCCATAGAATAGAACTTTATTAATCCCAAAGGAAATTCTTGTGCCAGGTTGCATAGCGATACAGTACAATAAAACAATATGGAAAACAGAATGATAAAAATAAACTAAGATTTACAAATTTACAGTTAAATATACATAAAAAGTTCAGAAACCATGGTGTAATCAATCCAGTCTACAGTTAATCTAAATAGCGTTTTAAAATGTGTATTGTGAAACTAGTTCAAAATATATTGACATAAGCAGGAACTTACCTGGCTGAAGGTTGGTTTATTATGCAACCTGGAACATCGGTCACCATGGCGACAGGCCCCGATTTTAAAATAAAAGGAGCAGTTGACCCTTTGGGGAAGAAAAGAGATTGACAGGTTAATGAGATGTCAACTTCAGACTTGGATGTCAAACTGAAGTATTGGACTTACAATTACACTAGATTTACAACATTGGATTAACACTATTGGATTATTATTGCATTTTTTTGTACTATTAGACTATTATTGAATTTACAATTACACTACTTACAGGAACTGGGCTACATAGCATGCGGTCACTGTACTGGTCACATCATTATACTTTATCATTATATTTTGTTTTGTTGCTACCATCAATTTTTTATGCTAGCATAAGAACATTACTGTACTGCATGCGGACACTTAATACATTTTGCACCACCCGCCAGAGTATTGCTACTCTTACTTGTCACTTTTTTTACTGTCCTTAGTAAGTACTATATTCCTAATTGTTTAGAGTTGTTTTCCAATTTATGTTTAGAAGAATACTGCAGGAGTGAATGGGGAGTAATCATTCCATTGTATTTGTTACATATGGCAATAAAGGGAATCTTGAACTGAAATGCACCATAGTAGTCCATAACTCTCCAGTGTACTCTGGTGATGGAGACTGGAGGGTTCCAGTAGGCCCCTCCCTGCCTGTCCCAACACACGAACCTTCCTCTAAGGTGCTACATGCCCTTCTTCTCGTGTCTTATTGTCCCGTACATTAACATATACAGCAGGTGTACTGCGAAATAATTGCACGTATGGTCTTTTAGAAATACACACGCGTGTGATATAAATACAGCATTAATGAACCGATGTCGCGACCCTGCAGAAGCTGGAGCGGTTAGCATTTAGCATCAACATCGGTTAGTTTTAAGTTAAATCGGGTGACTGTTTGTGTTCACCCTAGACGTCAAATATCCAAAGGTTGCTTGATTAACACAATTTGCAAACTGAATCTATTAAAAAAATTAGTTACTTGTCTTTCTCAGTGCCGAAAATGGACGCCAAATACTCCGCCATCTTGAACAGAACAGCAACTCCACATCCGGGACGGCGCTTTCAAAATAAGAGCTAGACACAAGACAACATAGTTAGCAAAAACTACATTACTAAATACTGTAGAGACCCCCCCCCCATAAAAATAAGTATTACCATCATTCTTTACATTTCGACAATAGCACATTATGTGTTCCTGTAGACAATCCAGATATTGTTGCTGTAAACAACAATTAATATCCCTTGATTGTTCAGGCCAATTCAAGTTCTATACTGGGTTCAACTGTGACGATGGTGGCAAGAAAAAAGGTATGTACAAAGTGGGGTCGTGACACAAATACAAACAACCTCCAATGTAAGCTTATAATCAAGTGAAATGACCATATATTATAGATTTGTTGTGAGTTCCAGCACATGGGTTAGAGTAACTGTCAGTGAAAACACACATATACAGATTTTGCTTGCAACTTGTGACTGATCAAAGTCTACTGTGTCCCGATGTGTGATAGGACTGAATACACAACAATACCATAATTATGAAAAGCAATCATGTGACACAGGGGGGCTTCGTTTTAAATGGGTTATATTTCAGTTTGATTAATACAGACGAAAGATACCACTGAATAATGCAGAATAGCAACATACAGAGAGTAAAACCCACGTTAAGTGACACCCAAAGGTGGATTTTTTTAAAACAGTGAACATGAACTCCCCGCGAGGCCCCGCCCCTCCCCTCTTGTTTGAGTGTTGACCCAAAACTTCCATGAATTCCTCTCGAGTGTGGAGCCTTTCTGGATCTACAGCAAACCAGCCGAGAGTGGAGGCATCTGCATCTTCCAGAGGTAGGAGGCATCTGACAGGGGGGGGGGTGGTGGTGATGATGATGATGATGATGATGATGATGATGATGGAGGTGCAACCATACATTAACGTACATGTGGAGCAAGTAGCTGGAGATAATGATGATACTACTACTGGGTTGTTGTTGTTGCGCCTTCTGCTTCTTCCCGCTATTTTGTGCGACACATGTGAGCGACACACAAAAAGGGTTTTAACAAAACTCGCAAAAAATCTGACCAAGTTTAAAAAAAAAAAAAAAGCAAATATTGTCATCCGACGACAACTACGTGCAAATATTTCGCCTAAACCGTCTCACTTTGCGAGTTCTCTCCACAATACACCACCACCACCAACGGCAGCAGCACAGTCGGTACTGCGGCGGCGTAGCCTCGCCGAGCGGCACACACTCACTCACACGTTTCTTTACCCAACTTTGCGATTCAAACGACCAACGATTTGGATACCTATTTTCCTCTACGTCACATTGACTTCTCCGCGTCCCCCGTCCGCCGGTAAGGTGTTTTGTGCGGGGGCCACATCGCACCGCGTCGCCCTCGGAAGTCTAAAGAAGCGCCCTAAAGGTTCGCCAGGATTTCCGGCTCCTTTTCATGTCGCCCTATGCAGTTTTGTTTCCGTTTATTCCATTTCCGTTTCAAAACTTTTCTAGATGTACAAAGTTTTCGTCGGACTTTATTATTTCCTGTCGTTTTAATTGCCCGGACCTCACCGGTGTATTTATTTTACTTGATATATTAATAGTTTCGTCGTGCGGACCGCCGCCTCGCCCCGCAGCAGTAGCAACATAAGCGACTACAAAACACGAAGCTATCGTGTTTATACCGGAGGACACACTCTACCACCACCCGGCGACACGTGTTATTTTTATTTTTATTTCTTCGTGTTTTTTATTTTTGTACTCTAGTGTAGCGTGTTTTTCACCACATATCCACCACCCGTTGATATGGATAAGTTTGTCCCGCCGACGGCCTAGCGCCACACGGCCTTTAGACGCCATCGAAGCCTCGGCCTCGAGTTAGCAACCGTTAGCACTTGGAGTGCTCACGCCACTGTCCGAGTGGACCAATGAGAAGCCGCGGCTCAAAGGCCTTTCCAATACAGGCCCAGAGTTGACCAATAAGAAGCCGCGGCTCAAAGGCCTGCTTTTCAATATAGACCCGATAAACACAATGCTTGTTTATGTGTACGAACATAAACGTGTAGACTTTGCATTTTGCTTTATGTTCATTTATAGGGGCGGTGGTCCCCATCCCATCTACTGTGATTTAACTTATTCGACGGGTCATATTTTGATGGACACGACTACAGCTAGAGCCTTTAGCAATTTTTAAGTAATTTAGTTGGCGTTTTAGGTCAATTTCTTTTAAAGACTCAAATTAAATGAAATGTCATGTACATACTGTGATTCAATTGGTTGCTGTATTTTTGACATGTTACATTTACTTCATGTTGTCCCTGTCAATGGTGATTGGGCCTCTGTGCCGCTGTTCACAATGCACAAGAAAATCTTTATATATTTACACAGAATAGCATTTCAATTAAACTCTACTTTCCCCAGCAGGTTGGCTCAGCTTGGTGACAAAATGTCCAAAATAGAGACTGAAGAGATGATTGAGATAGAGATCGACGGGCAGGAGAAGCAGGCTTGCCTGGAGGAAGGGTGTGTGTTTTTAGTTTTCTTAGGTCATTATTTCAGAGGTACTCCTGCTGTGTGAGGAGGATTTTAATCCTCCTCACACATACGGTACATGCATCTTAACTCCGCATCTTCAACATTTTGTCATCAGCATTGGAGAGCAAACCATCACGGCTGCAGATCTGATCCAACAAGACATCGACATCAATGAACCAATCGGCAATTTAAAGAAACTTCTGGAGCCTCGGATCCAGGTGTCGTTGGACCAATATGAGATCTGCCTGCAGGATATTCAGGTAACACCTGGATGAGTAATTAAAATCATGTCATGCATGTTGTGACTCTTTTTGCATTATTGTGCTGTCAAGTTTTATGGAATTCAATGCGTTGGAAGTAGAAATCTTTGCTTTTTATCAAGGTTCTGTGCCTTTAAATTGCACTAATTGCGAGAGTATGAAATACTTTATGTAATGCATTAAATGTTATTAAAAAGTTCCATTGTACACATTTTACGATCTTTGTAGGGACGGGACAATTTATTTCTTCTTCACTTCTCACTGTCGTTCCCGTGTTTCATTCCAGCTCCACCCAGACCACAGTCTCTTTGACCAAGGAGTGAAGACCGATGGAACGGTTCAACTCAGCCTCCAAATCATCACACGACCAGGTCGAGGATACAGAATATCCACCAAAACTAGGATATAACAAGCCCATCGCTGCACTCAGACAAGCTTCCCGGCCCGCAGGAAGTCTAAACACTTTCCCGTTCACACACGGGTATACATATAGACATACACATATTTATATATTTTCATATTTATACCTACTCCTATTCTAAATACTGCTGCTTAGGGTACATTTACAGTAAAATGTTGCTTGTTGCTTTTGCACAATCCCGTAAGCATTGCCACTTATTGTACACTGTACATTCTGTATGTATGTGTGACAAATATAGTTGTTGTATACTGTGACCCAAAAATTCAACACTCATCTACACTCTTATTATACAACCAGGTGTGAGTGTGATTAGCTCTTCCAAACGGTTTCAGAATCTCTGGTTTTTGACAACACAATGGGAGTGTTGTCCACTAGGGCTGGGTATCGAAATTCGTTACTTTTTTGGTACCGACCGAACCACTGCGGTACTACCGAGCACCGGCAGAGGTCAGAACATTCGGTGCCAAACTTCGGGAACCTTTTATTTTTTTTTTTTTATTTTTTTTTATATTCGCGGTTCTCATCGGCGGGGGCTCCGTTAATTCGCGGTTCTGATCGGGGCGGGGCTCCGTTAATTGCGTCCTTGCGTTACTATGTCACTACGCATGTAAACACCGAGCCATGTGGATGTCCGCATTTGCGGAGAGTGGAAAAATGTCCAAACCACGGTCCAAGGTCTGGTTACATTTTGTAAAAAGTAGGGACGTGCAAAATGCAATATTTGTGATAAGACACGGCGTTTACTCATTGTCTAAGTGAAAAAGGAGCAATAAATATTTCATACTTGAAATGAATGACACTTGGACTCTTTCTATTTGGAAAAACTAATGTAAAAAGACTTGTATTACAGTAAAAACATGTTCTGGCAATTGCATTATGAAATGTGCTTTTATTTACACATAGGTATCGAAAAAAGTATCGTTTTGGCACCGGTATCGAAAAATGTGAAACGATACCCAGCCCTATTGTCCACCCAGATGTATGGTGGATAGATCAGCCTACCAGTTGCTACAGTCCACTGGGTAGGCTGGTAGGCTGATCTATCCCAGCATACATCTGGATGGACAATCCCACTTGTGATGTCAAAAACCAGAGATTCTGAAATCGCTTGGAAGGACTAATCACACTCACACCTGGTGGGATTGTCCACACAGATGTGTGGGGGGGGGGGTCACCGCAGCAACCACCTGCCAACACACAAGACCCTTTAAGCCGGTTTTTGAACCCGCTTGGAATGGCTAATCACGCTCATCGACCTGGTGGTATAACATGTCTCCTTTTCATTTTGCCGGGCCGAGCAGCTGAGGAGAAGCTGAACATCCTGGAGATTGTGAAGCCGGTGGAGACGGTGGAGGTGATGATCGACCCCGACGCGGCGGGCGAGGACAGTGCCACCCTGGTGGAGGACGGGCAGCTCATCGCTGTGGAGCGGGCGTCCCTGTCTGACGACACCTCGGAGCAGGTGACACGCTGGGCGGCGGCCCTGGAGGGCTACCGCAAGGAGCAGGTCCGCCTGGGGATACCCTACGGTGAGCTGGGGTGCAGAACCTGTCAGAATAATGGATTTGGAATCAATTAGGGCTGGGTGATGTGGAGGAAAGTCAAGTATCATGATATTTTGGACCAAATAACTCCCATGTCGATATTGCATCATATTGTAGGGTTGGCTATTGGTGCTTTGACTAAATATTCACACAATGAGATTTTTGATAAATAATCATTAGTAATGTGGATGTAATGACTTGAGTGGCAAATAATAGAACAGCTAGAAAAGTCTGGCGAGTTCAGAAGAGGTAATCCTGCCTTCAAAACCAGGAAAAGACAACCCTTATGCCATATTATGATGTCCAAAATCTAAGACGATATCTAGTCTCGTATCAACAAAGTCGTGATAATATCGATATATTGCCTAGCCCTATTTGCCCTTTCCGATATTGGATTTGTGTGACAGCCGCCGATGCGTTGAAAAATAAGTGACATGTTTGCTGTAACTTTTTTTTTTTAAATACAATGTAAATAAGTTACAATACAGTAATTTCATTGTTGGACAACCTACATGCCAATAATACCTGTAAAAGCTCTCTAACCTTGGTGCTGCTTTCCCTGCACCAGATCCCGTGCTGTGGTCCGCGGACCAGGTCATCCACTGGGCTGTGTGGGTGATGAAGGAGTTCAACATCGACGAGATGGAGATCGGAGCCATCCACATCCCGGGGCGGGACCTGTGCTCCTTCACCCACGAGGAGTTCCTGCAGAAGGTGCCCAGCGGGGAGATCCTATGGAGCCACCTGGAGCTCCTGAGGAAATGTAAGTCAAGAGCGTGGGGGGTGTGGTCACTTCCTTACTGGTAAAAGGTGGCGCTTCTTCTTCTTTGAATCAAGCTAATGTCTCTTCACTCATTGGTTGGCTCGTTGCAGACGTGCTGGCCAGTCAGGACCAAGCAGGCCAGGACGCCACTGTGACCATCGACCAACGTAAGTTTCCCAGATTCTCCTCTGTCCGTCTCGAATCAGAAGGACCACCTAACACGCGCTGTACTGAAGAGCCTATCAACACGTTTTTTTTTTTTCTGTTTGGGTCTCACAAAGTGTTTTACCCATTTCTGTTTTTGCACATTTCTCTCAGTTGTTAAAAAGGGGAATTTCTCTGTAAAATACAAGAAGTTTGCTACTTCCTGCTAAAAAAGCGGTTTTCCAGAGTGGTGGTTTTCTATTGGCTGTGCAGCCTGGCTGAATCAGTGTGATGTGGGTTGGGTTTTTGACACTCCAACACCTGTCACTCTCTCACTGACTCATTGGAGGCCAATGGATCCTTTTTCTTCTGAAACCTTAGGACTGCACAGACCAAATGGTCTTTTTTGGTCTGTGCCTCGTAGGCGGACGTGACCTATGCCCTCGTAGGCGGACGCTGTCCTGCTAAAACAAGGCTTTACTTACCCTTTCATGAAAAGCGTACAAACGACAAGGTGTGAAAAAGGGTCGGTTTCCTATGAAGATCTGCACCCAGACCCAAACCAGAGAAGTGGGGGTGGTTGTTTTCTTTTTCTAACGGGTGTCTGTTCTGGAATGCGGACTCCAGCTGTGCAGATCATCACGGCGGCGGCGGTCACGTCGAGCACCATCAAGGTCCTGAAGCAGAGCCGAGGACCCCGAACGCCCCGCATCTCCGGGGGCGAGGAGCGGAGCTCGCCCGGCAACCGCACCGGTGTGCAAACGTTACATTAGTACATCCATATGTTATATACAGTTGTGGTCAAAAGTTTACATACACTTGTAAAGAACATGTACTGTATGTCATGGCAGTCCAGAGTTTCCAATAACACTTATTTTTCTGTGATAGAGTGATTGGAGCACATACTTCTTTGTCACAAAAAACATTCATAAAGTTTGGTTCTTTTTTGAATTTATTATGGGTCTACTGAAAATGTGACAATCTGCTGGGTCAAAAATATACATACAGCAATGCTAATATGTGACACGTACTGGTAATTTGGGGACGAAGGGAAAGTAATTTTTCTGTTTTTTACAGATTATGAAAGTGCAGATTGTAAGCTTTCAACTGATGTCATACTTTGAAATCTGAAAATAGTTGAAGATCTTCCTATTTTAATGTTTGTACACCTGGAAGCCACAAGCAGAGAAAAACCACTTGAAAGATTTTGAAGCTTTTCACACGTTCACCTTCAGAACAATGGGCGGGAACAACTCGTTAACTCCGCCCCCAACCAGCTGCTGGTTCAGCTACATTAGGCTTTTAAGTCTCATGTATTATGACAAAATGTGTATTACGTTTTAAAAAAAAATAGCACAATTGTGATGTGTTCACTTCGAGACTTTCAAGATCTCGCAAACGTTCATTGTTTATCCTCGAAAAACTGCAGCGAAACAGCGATCCCGCCTTTGTAGTTTTTTTTGGGGGGGCGAGACCTTTCTACGCGCTGGGAAATGTAGTTCTTGTAGCTGCGGTGAGGCCAGCGGATGTGACGTGTGTGGTGACGAAAGCCAATGAAACCGAATATGCTAATCAAACACTTCACACACCACGCCCCCGAAACGGAGGCGCAATAGCGCTTAAAACAAGACGACTTTGCTGACAAATTACGAGTATTTACTGATCCTAAACATGTTGTTTATTTAATTGAGTCAGTTGTTCAACACTTTAACTTTCGTAATATATAAAAAAAAGTCTTGTTTTGCCTCTAGCGAAAAACGAGAATCCCGACAACAGACCCAAATTACCAGCGCGTGTCACATATTTGGTTACATGTCCCTTGGCCATTTTCACCTCAATTAGGTGCTTTTGGTAGCCATCCACAAGCTTCTGGTTGACCCTTTGACCACTCCTCTTGACAGAATCAGTGCAGTTCAGCTAAATTTGTTGGCTTTCTGACATGGACTTGTTTCTTCAGCACTGTCCACATGTTCTCGATGGGGTTTAAGTCAGGACTTTGGGAAGGCCATTCTAAAACCTTAATTCTAGCCTGATTTAGCCATTCCTTTACCACTTTTGATGTGTGTTTGGGGTCATTGTCCTGTTGGAACACCCAACTGCGCCCAAGACCCAACCTTCTGGCTGATGATTTTAGGTTCTCCTGAAGAATTTGGAGGTAATCCTCCTCCTTCATTATTCCATTTACTTTCTGTAAAGCACCAGTTCCATTGGCAGCAAAACAGGCCCAGAGCATAATACTACCACCACCATGCTTGACGGTAGGCATGGTGTTCTTGGGGTTAAAGGCCTCACCTTCTCTCCTCCAAACATATTTCTGGTCATTGTGGCCAAAGAGCTCCATTTTTGTTTCATCTGACCACAGAACTTTCCTCCAGAAGGCCTTTTCTTTGTCCATGTGATCAGCAGCAAACTTCAGTCGAGCCTTAAGGTGCCGCTTCTGGAGCAAGGGCTTCCTTCTTGCACGGCAGCCTCTCAGCCCATGGCGATGTAAAACACGCTTGACTGTGGACACTGACACCTGTGTTCCAGCAGCTTCTAATTCATTGCAGACCTGCTTTTTGGTGGTTCTCGGTTGACTCTTGACCATCCTGACCAATTTTCTCTCAGCAGCAGGTGATAGCTTGCGTTTTCTTCCTGATCGTGGCAGTGACACAACTGTGCACTTTATACTTACGAACAATTGTTTGCACAGTTGATCTCGGGACCTGTAGCTGCTTTGAAATTGCTCCAAGTGACTTTCCTGACTTGTTCAAGTCAATGATCCGCTTTTTCAGATCCGTGCTGAGCTCCTTTGACTTTCCCATTGTAGTGTTTGTGTCTGAGTCTAATGATTGTATCAAATGAGTCATATTTAAATGGGCTCAGAGAAGTCACCAGCTGTAGTCAATCATAATCACTCACAAGAAGTTAAGAGGCCACAAAGCTCATTTGATTGACACAACTTTCTACATCACCTAAATTGATCATTCATGTTGCTGTATGTATATTTGTGACCCAGCAGATTTGGTCACATTTTCAGTAGACTCATAACAAATTCATAAAAGAACCAAACTTCATGAATGTTTTTTGTGACAAAGAAGTATGTGCTCCAATCACTCTGTCACAGAAAAATAAGAGTTGTAGAAATGATTGGAAACTCCAATAATTATGTACTTCAATTCAATTTTATTAGTATAGCCCTGAATCACAACAGTCTCAAAGGGCTTTACAGGCCAGATTGTTATGGGCCAAACGTGATTTATGACACCCCCCTAACCCAAGCCCCACTAAGGGCAAGAAACGACTCCCTTAATTAACAAGGAAGAAATCTCGAGGAGGAACCTCAGAGTGGAGGATCCCTCCTTCCAGGGATGGTTCGGAGTGCAATGGGTGTCATACGGGCATTTAAAAACGGGTAACAAAACATGACAAACTATAAACGACAAAGTGAAAATAGTGATCTTCTAATCTAGATCAGAAATGATGTTGTTATGCACTTTTCAGATTTTAGCCAAGACTTTAGCCAAGAACGGTTCATCTTCTCACAAGGGAATATTGGAAGAAATGTCTGTAGTTTATGATTGTGTTTTCAACAAGTAAACTCTGCCTGCCTGCCTGGTGTTAGGCAACAACGGGCAGATCCAGCTGTGGCAGTTCCTGCTGGAGCTCCTGACTGACAAGGACGCGCGGGACTGCATATCCTGGGTGGGCGAGGAGGGCGAGTTCAAGCTCAACCAGCCAGAGCTGGTGGCCCAGAAATGGGGGCTGCGCAAGAACAAGCCCACCATGAACTACGAGAAGCTCAGCAGGGCCCTCAGGTGGGCTCTCTCCCCTTCCCTCTCTCTGTCTCTCCCCTGGTTTATGGGGTCTCCTGCTGCTGCAACGAGGCCCTGTGTGCAGACAATAAAAATCATGTGCACATCACAATTACCTGGCAATAATGGATACATAATTAACAGATGAAAGAGAATCAAAATGGATTCTTTAAGAGAATAGATCACCAGAGTAATCAGTATCATGAAAAATAATTCAAATATAACAAAAAAACAATTATATAAATAAGATGAATAAGATAATAAGAGTCCCCTTAAACACATTAGCATAATGCCGTTATGTACTGTAATTGAAGATATGTTTCGAAATTACTTGCACTGGTAAAATGTCGACATACCCCAGCACTTTAGTCAGCTGTCCAGGTGTCCATTCCAGGTTTAACAGGTTTTCAAAGGTACACTTGATCATATTCAGCCACTAGATGTCAGACTCCCCCCTCCAACCTTCCACCCCGCTCCAGCAGCTGCCAACTGAATGTTTCATAGTTGAGTGGCATGAGACTCACTCATGTCAGTGGCGTGAGACACTCGGTCATGTCAAGTGATGGACCCTTTGTGGTCCATGAATTCATTGTGCAACATGTGTCGCTATCCATTGCTTATATTGTCGACTAGCTCACAAGCCTGGTTAGAAGCAGGAACCAATGATATTTCTCCTTCCTAAAAGCTCTGGATCTATTATTGTTTTCAAAATGATTCACCTGCAGAAAAATGTTATCAATTGCACCTTTTGACTATAATTGTACACATGTCTATCTTGTAATTCCTGGTTGCAATTCCATGTTAATCATAAAAGTAGATTTTGTTTGGCTATTTGCTTGTTTTGTCTCAAGTTATAACCTGGTCTTCCCCCCCTGTGAAGGTATTACTACGATGGCGATATGATCAGCAAGGTGCAGGGCAAGCGCTTTGTCTACAAGTTTGTGTGTGACCTGCGGACACTGATCGGCTACAGCGCTGCCGAGCTCAACGGCCTGGTGACCGAGTGCGAGCAGAAGAAGCTGGCGCGCATGCAGCTGCACGGCATCGGGCAGCCCATCACCACGGTGACCCTCGCCACGACGACCATGGACAAGGACAGTTGAGGGGAGAAGGGATGGGGAGAGGAAGGGGGTGGGCGGAGTTAATGTTAACATTAACTCGCCATGGACTGAGGTTTGCTCTCACCGCTCATCAGCTGGGAGCTGGTCAACTTTCCACTGCCCTGTGTCAGGGAGAATTGCGCTTCGTATAATTTAGCTTTCTCGTCTGCAGCGGTCATTTCTACTGTATATACCGGTACTCCATGTTTTTTGATAACGCCACAACGGCAAGTGTATTTTCATATTATCCCATTTATGTAGCGTTTTTTTTTTTATAATCTTTATCTTTTTCATTTTGTTTGTTCCCTGATCTGCTGGACCCTTTTCTGTCCACTAGGGGAATAAAGTGGCAAACATTTTTCTTAAGGGTGTGGTGTCTGGTCAGTCAAGAACCCATGGGGGGGGGTGTATGTACATTCAAAACTTTATTCATGGGAGTGTGAGTACAAAGCAGTTCTCACTAAGCAAATGGATCATTTAGCGAAACAAGACTCTTATCCTCGGTGATGGATGAAGGTGTGGTGGGTGGTGTGATAACAAGAACCAATGATCGGTGTACTATCCCACTTAAATTATAAAAATCACCCAAATAACCTTGTGTGTCTGTGTGACCATGACGCAGATATTTTAGTGTTTGTTTTCTTCTTGGAATCTGAATATTTGCTGTCGCCCATCACATTCATTCAGGGTCGAGGTGGTGGTTTCACACTGGTAAACTGGGATGTGGACTTCTGGGTCATGTAGTCATTCGGTACACTGATATGGACTTCTGAGTAATGTAGTCGTTCTTCAATGGAGGCTTGTGGCTTCATGCACAAATGACTTCAACATGCGGATCGCAGGGAGGGCTTTGTCTGTGCTTCAGAAGCGGGAGAAGACTTACAACTAAAGCACTCAACAGATAGGCAAGAAAAGAATATCCACCACTGAACAGACACTACACGTATAAACAAATATAGAAAAGTGTGTGTGTGTGTGGCCGAGTGATTATAGTAGGTTGTAGACATTGTAGTGATCTCTCGGCCAGAACAGTAATTCAATTCTCCGACACAGATGAGGATAGCGAGGAGGCTATGAAAGGGAGATTGGATTGGTTTTGAAGGGAATGAATGAAGGGAACTCGACCGCTTTATCGACCGGAGGACTCACGGCGAGGGAGAGGAAACACACTCTTGAGAGGCCTGGAGCGACCCCTGTCTGCGAGGGACAGTATAGAAGCTGACGCTACACACACAACCTGAATCTCGAAGGGTTGGACTTGAACCCGTGTCCAAATCTAGCTGGGGAAGAGGAGGAGGGTTGGCAACGGGGGAATAAACTAAAGGAGGGAATGCAGGAGTGTGCATCAAACTCAAAGCAGGGCGGCACAATCGACTGACTTCCTGGTGTGGACATTATTACAATATATTACATAGAGCATTCTTCCCATGCAGCGAACAAGTGAGGCATGGCGATGGAACGGATGAAGAGCAAAAAAGTGAGCCTGTGTGTTGAACAGCAAAGCAGACCGGTCGGTGGGTTTCTACTCGTTCTCCCTTTATATCACAAGATCACAAAGACACTAGAAATGTACAATCCTGCCAGAACGTCGTCTAGTGAGAGGCGGTCGCGCCCCCTCACACACACAAAGCTCCAGATACATGAGGGTACCCGTCATCAATATTGCCATGCACTACATATATATGTACTTACAGCTAAGTTCTTGTCATTGCACATAAAATAAAAATAAAAAAAGTATTTTTAAAAGTGTATATATTCTGTCGATTTTTTTTTTTCTCTCGCGCTTTTTCTTTTTTTGTTTTTCTGAAAAACAAACCTGAAACAGCCGGGTTATAATCCTACGGAGAGGCAGCTGCAATAGCTGTTATGTCACCCGTCAGCTGTCATCTGAGGGTGTGTGTGTTGGGGGGGGGGGGGGGGGGGGGTTGAGTTGGGAGCATTAGGAGGAATCTGTTTTATAAATTAAAAGATTCATAAATTCTGTGTGATGGATGACAATATAAGCGCAAAGACATGCCGTTGGCTACTCTGTACAAACACATGACATCTGCGCTGTGATTGGCTAAAGGTGTGCAGGTGAAATGGGTGGGCGGCGACCGTTGTCTGGTGGCTCAAGTCCCAGCTGCACTCTACGGCGGGGGGGGGGGGTCAGGGATTACCAGGCCTGTGGCCCATTTCAGCTTCAAGCCGCTTCACTCGAGCAAATACCACCAGCATTCTCATCTGCTGCACGTGTAGTACATCTGCTCACAAAGGCTTCACCCCACCGCTAATCCAGCGGTCTATCCCCCAACAAGGAGAAGATATACTGACACAACTTCACGGCTACGGCTTGGAACTGCGATGGAGCAGGCCCAGGAAGCGAGGGCACAGGGATGAAAGGGTGGTGGTGGAGGTGGTGGTGGGGCTGAATCCGAACAGATCGTTTTGAGAGAAAGCTCTTCAGTTGTGCATCTGCTCAAAGAACTTGTAGGTGGGGTTCTCGTATCCGTTCTGCTGCATCTTGGTGAGGTGGCGTTCCTCTGGGGTCACTGCCGCGTCCACCTACAAACACAACAGAATATCCTTTAACCGCTGGGTCTCCTTGGAGCTACCAATCAAAACAAGAGATTTGTTCGTCACTCGCTGCCGTGCAAAGCATCTACCACACACAATGCCTCAGTAAAGCACAGAAAATCATTGAGGACGACAGCCACCCAGGCCATGGACTGTTCACACTGCTGCCGACGGTAGACGTTACCGCAGCATTCAGGCACGGACTACCAGACTCAAAAATAGTTTTTTCCCACAAGCCATCAGGCTTCTCAACCAGCAACTCAATCTCATTGATCATATTGATCACTTTACATGCACATTTATAACCTGTAATTTATAATATTTAGATTATTCAATTACTGGATACATATGCCATATTCCCTATGCTATATTTAAATACTCTGGATACATAGACTTCTGATTCTTTTATGTTATTATGTATATTTGTGCTATTCCATGCCATATGCCATATTTCTGCGACTACTGCCCTCACTTGTGTATCTGCCCTTACTTACTTGTACATTTATAATACTCAATACTTTTGGATTCAAAGGCTATATTCGCTAAGAACTCTGCATTTTCTTAGAACAGCTGATGTTTTCCTTTTTTACATTACAGTTTTTATCTTTATTATGTATATTGTGTTGTCTTTATTATTATGTATATTGTGCCATTGCCATGTCACAAGAGTTTCAGTGTTGAGAATGACCCTGTGTTGTGATGTCCATGTGACAATAAAACACTGACTTTGACACTACTGTTATTATGATGTACTGTCAGCCTCTCGTGTCTCCTTTACCTCCACGACGCCATGATGGATGGAGGTGTACTGCTTCTTCCTCAGCATCACCAGGGTGATGACGATGACCGTCGATATGACGAAGCCTCCGACCATCAGCCCGATGATGGCGCCCTTGTTGGAGCCTGCATCCTCGGCGAAGAAAACCTGCGGTCCGATGAGACGCCCTCCAATCAATAATCAATAATCAATACTCAGAACACACACACACACACAACACAACACCGACCATAGGGAGATGCAGTCGAACACATGATGATGATGATGAACTGGGGCTGAGCCCACGGTAAACGGTATTAGCACAATGATCATGGGTCGTTACACAATAACGATGAATATCGCAATGCTCTTATGAATTCAAAATACAATTTTTCTAACTGAGGATAGTTTCATTGAACGCAATTAAAGGATGGCTTTGGTAAAACTAAAACTAGTTTTCCTTTCTCTTTAACGTTTCACCCCTCATAATTTGATCATTTTAAGGACACATCTTCTCATTGTCGTTCATTTGGACGATGAAGGTTATCACCACAATGATAAGTTGATATCTTCATTTCATGACAATACCATTCCTGTATGTAAGAATCATTAATCCTTTCAGGGACTGCATGTACGACTTGACCTTCACAAATAATTTTAAATTGCCAATTTGGGAGCAGGTTGTGGTTGAAATAATAAAAATGAGAGCTTCCCTGACTCTCTGTTGCGTAGAACAGCTTTTGGGCTGATTTCTCTTATATTTGAATCGGGTCAGATTTCCCGGGAAAAAGGAAGGCAGTGACATGTAAGCGCGGATAATAAAAAAAATGTCATAGCTTTTTGAAATGTGTATAAGTTTAATTATGATTAGAACTAACATGAGTTTCTGATTGTTATTGTCTCAACCTCCAGGTCAGTAATGAGAAGGAATCCGTGAATGGTAATAATAATATTGTCTTATCGCTCGATGATAAAGATGGGTTTTTTTTAATACCAGCTTTTGGTGGTGAACTTCGTAGCCGGTGCCCTGCCTCTCCTCCGTGTCCATCCGCACCTCAGGCATCTCCTCTGGCTTGAGGGCCGACACTAGTGGACACACGCAGGCATAACAAGCAATTACACGCTTGAATAACATCCACAACACACACACGGCCCTCAGGGATACATGGACAGCTACATTCTGACTATTAACCTTATTCTAAATAAGACAATATTTAGATTACGGTGTTTACCTGAGTTGCTTATAGAAAATTCCATTCATATTCCCATTTACATGTTATAGAGCATAGTCCGATTGATGTCTCACAGCCATCTTGTTTTGCGATGCCAGGGCATGCGATGGCAAGCAGGTGGCAACTCCCGTACGTCTCGCAAAATGCTGCAAAAACTCCAATAGGATGTTATAGTGTGATGAAGGTGTATACATGTCTACATAATGCCACTGAGATCGAATACTCCACACGTCCGATTATTGCTTATTCTGAGTATGACCTTATTCGGGTTAAGGTCATCAAAAAGTGGTGTTTGTCAGTGTCAGTGTCTTATTCAGACTATTGTCTTCATCGGGTTCATATCGGAATATTGCTGTCCATGTAAATGTGCTCACAGTGTTACAGGAGTCAGTAGAAATGCACTGAATTGCACCTTTCATAAGATAAGATAGAACTTTATTAATCCCGAAGGAAATTCTTGTGCCAGGTTGCATAGTAATACAGTAAAATAAAACAATATGGAAATCAACAGAATAATAAAAATAAACTAACAGATTTACAAATGTACAGTCAAAATATACAAATATGTAGGCAAGATAAGATATTCCGACGGCGAAAACAATTTGGCATAATTGAGGTGTAATATTATTCGACATGACATTAAGAATATTGCACATGATGATGAGAGGAGATGAGAGGTAGTGTTATAGATAATATTTATAGACAACATGATAATAATAATAATATAGCACATGATGTTGGACAGTAATATTAATATTGCACGTAATACTGAAGAAAGTAATACTGAGGAAAGTGCACATGATGTTGAAATTTCAATATGTAGCAACCAGAGCAGACAAAACTAGCAGAGACCCAAGCTCCAAGAAAAACTGTTAGATGTTAGCCAGTGGACCTGTACCACGGGGCCTATTAATAGACTCATTCTCTCTCTCTATATATACAGTAGATCTACAGTAATATACTGTAGATCTATAGATACACTATATGGCCAAAAGTCAGTGGACACCCCTACTAATTATTCAGTTCAGGCGTTCCAGCCACACCCATTGCT
>PIJE02003602.1:32500-36953 GCA_002895965.2 Coryphaenoides rupestris | reverse complement strand
GACACCTCCACAACTTAACTAGGCGAGGAGCAGGTAGGGTTAGGTGGTGTCTTGCTCAGGGACACCTCCACACTTAGCTAGGAGGAGCAGGTAGGGTTAGGTGGTGTCTTGCTCAGGGACACCTCCACACTTAGCTAGGAGGAGCAGGTAGGGTTAGGTGGTGTCTTGCTCAGGGACACCTCCACACTTAGCTAGGAGGGGGAGGAGCCCGGGGATCGAACCAGCAACCTCCCTGTTGCCAGACAACCGCTCTGACATCCTGAGCTACTGCTGTCCCTCTTCGTTTGACAGCTCTGCATTCATGTACACTGTTTATTACAGTGCATAAACCACGATACACAGCCTTTGGAAGAAGGCTCACAGAATGAAAATAGGCCCGCTCCAAACAGTGAACAATGAATGCTTGACGTAGTACCACTTTGCTTTGATAAGCGTGTGCAGCCAAGACGTTTGTGCAAGCTAAGTGAATTGATAATGATAATAGGACCTGATCAGTGTCCTCTTAGCTCTGTAGGGTTACGGAGTGATGACCTAGACAACCGTTTGTCTTGTTCTGAGTGAGATTCACGTCTCTATGAGAACACAGCGGCCCTTCTCCAACACCGCTTATTGATTCTTTTCCCTTCCCCGCCCAACTGTATGCCTTTTTTAATTCTTACCGGGCCCCCCATCTGTTACAAGAACAAATTGGTCCTTTTTTCCGCGTCTTTCTTCCAGTTTGTGTTTCCTTTGTTTTAACCGCTCAGCTGCTGTCCCGTTATGTTCGCCGTCTCGTCGATATTAATCGCATCGTCTCCGAGGTAATTCAACGGACTAAATAGTGGCCCTCGATACGCTGGCTGCGGATCGAGGCCTCACGAACACCAGAGTCAACGTTGCCGGGAGGGGGGACGACTAAGATATATATAAGTATATAATTTTTTTTTTACGTTTACGATTATGATTACATTTGCTAAAGACATTTTCAGACGACGGTGGTTGGTCATTTGTTTCATATTTATATTTTTATATCAATATATATCTTGATGTACCACAGCGATATATTGCTGTCTTCTTTTTCAACAAATGTAATGTTTGTAAGTGGCTTTGGATGAAAGCGTCGGCCAAATGCCCTAAATGTAAGATAAAATAAGATAAGATAAGATAAGATCGAACTTTATTCATCCTGAAATTCTTGTGCCAGAGGTTGCATCGCAATACAATAAAACAACAGAGAAATAAACAGTAGAATAATAAAAATAAAATAACAGATTTACAAATTTAAGTCTTAGTAGAAGTATAAAACATATAGGTTAAGTATAAAAATATAGGTAAGATATTCAGTCCGCAAAAACAATTTGGCAATAATTGAAGAATATTAAGAATATTAAGAATATTGCACAGGATGATGAAAGTTAATGTAGCATGGTATTATTGCAAGGACAATATTGAGAAGAAGTATTGCACATGACATTAAGAATATTGCAAACATTTCCTCTCATGATGATGAGAGGAAATATTGCAAGGTAGTATTTAGAGATAACATGATATTAATAATATATAGTACATGATATTAATAATATATAGTACATGATATTAATAATATATAGTACATAATAATGACAATATTGCACATGATGATGAGAGGTAAATGTACAGTAAATGTAAATGATTTTGGGGGGTGATGCGTCCCCCCGGGCCCCCACAACACATCACATTCTACGGTGACTACGGCCCTGCAGTGGACCCAGCAGCACATGGCCCTCCAGCCCCGGTGGTGGGCTCCTCCCCCCTCGGCTCCTACACCCGACTCCCCGGCCGCCCCCTGCCCGCCTCCTCCTCCTCCTCACCTCCTCCTCCGGACCGGGGAGTCTATCGTACTACCAGGGCTATCAGAGTTAGGAGGAGTTCGGTCGACTTACTTGTTAGCATGCAGGAGTACCGCTTTATCCCGCGGACTGTTGGCTAGCGGGTCGGGTCGGGTCCGGACGGGGGTCGCGGGTCGGGGGTCGCGGGGTCGTGGGTCCAGACGGGGGTTTTAGTTCGGGTCCAGACGGGGGACCGTTGGCTAGCGGGTCGCGGGTCGGGTCCGGACGGGGGTCGCGGGTCGCGGGTCGGGTCCAGACGCGGGTCGGGGGTCGCGGGTCGCGACGGGGGTCTTTAGTTCGGGTCCAGACGGGGACCGTTGGCTAGCGGGGGAGGGTGGGGTGGTGTGGGGGGGGGTCTTAGTTCGGGTCCACCAGCGAGTCGGGTTCCAGACGGGTCGGGTCGGGTCGGGTCCAGACGCGGGTCGGGTCCAGACGGGTCCTGGGTCCTGAAGTACCGTAACTTAGTTCTCGGAACCACGGGGGCCCGGACCACAAGACCACAAGAAAGAGCCGACGATGTGGTTCTGGTACCTGCTGCTGGGTTCCGGGTCGGGCTCCGTCGGTAAGTTTTTATTTTTTGTGTGTTTTTAGGTTTTTAACATGTCACCGTATTCACTTTATTTAGTGTTTAATATCAACGTATTCATCGCGTATTATCGCTCGTTAAACTTATACGTACTGCGTATACGTACTGCGTAGGTTACTGCGTCGTACGCCGTAAGCTACGCTTCTGCGTGCGTAGCTACGACGCGCAGCCTACGCAGTACGCTACGCAAGCGCAGTAAACGTATCCGTACGTTAACTGCGTACTTCATACGACGCTGTCGCCGCCGTTATAGCGACTCTTAAAGGCGCAGGCACACAATTATTTTTTTTTAATGTTCTTTTATTTTATTTTAATTAAAAACAAATGTTACTCAGAAGATATAAACTGCTTTCTTTGCACTTGCGTTATTGTTACTGTGGCGCCATCTGTGAAAACGTGTCTGTTTTAAGTCTGTTTTAAGTTGTTGTTTTTTGTCCAGGGGCGGTTCAAGGTGGGTGGGGGGGCCAACAGGGGCCAACGCCCCTGTTGGCCCCTGTTGGCCCCCCAAACCCCCCCAGTAACAATGACCTTTGACCCCCCCCTTTGGCCCCTACAATAATGTCGACAAGAATTAAACAACTATTGATTCCTGGCAAAGCTAACAGGGATGTGTTTTATTTTGTTTTCATGATTGTATATGTTTAGTTTTAATTAATTAATTAATTAATTAATTAATTCATTCATTCATTAAATTGTAACTAACTAAGTTACTGAGACAAAGACCAATCATTGTACTTTATTTGGTTTTGGTGCACTTTATAGACTGAACTAAACATTTTAAAAGCTTGAACACTTGTTTTTGTCTCCTGGGTCAAATGTGCCCCTCTGACAAAAGCGGCCCCCAGCCTGCAGGCCCCCCAGTAACATGGGTCTAGAACCGCCGCTGGAAGAAAGATTTGCCCGTAAACTGTGCTAAATATTTGCCCGTAATCTCTTCGTATCGCTCAGTTGAGCCAGACAGGGAGACGAGGCTGCTGTAGGTGCTGTACTGTCTAGCAATGAGCCAAAGGTTGTTGACATGGCCGGGCAGCGTTGACAGGTCAATCTGTCCTGCAGGGCCGTCCCCCAGACACGGAGCCGGCCGGCTGGGGGCCCGCCTGCATGGGGGCCGGTGTAGTGTAGGCGTCCCTCCCCAGACATGGCAACCGGGGCTCCAGTCGAAGGGTCGGCGAGGCCCCTAGCATCAGCTTACAGTAAACCAAGCAGCAGTCGTATATTAGCTCTCCCCGTAGTGTTAACATGTCACGCGGTGAACTCAGTGACTCCCTCACGAAGATACTTATATTCTTTATTTTAGCAATCTCACTTGTACTGTATGTGCTTTAATATTTAATTGAATAACCAAATAAAACATGAGGCTTAACATTATGTCATGACATGCTCAAGGAACAGAGGAATTATTGATTACAAGAGACATAGGCTAGTGCTCCACGGCGAGTCTATTCCGTGTTAGATCAAATCTTATGCGTTGCATAACGTTTGCTGCCGTACAGTTTGAGTTTTACAGACACGTCGTGCTATGTTGTCGTGTAGTCAGTGTGTGTGTGTGTGTGTGTGTGTGTGTGTGTGTGTGTGTCATACTGTCACTTTGCAGTTGACAATCAGAATTTGTGACTAACATGCATCTATTGGTCGGCCTGTAGAAAATGCATGAAACGGGAATAGGCCTAATGCATAAGTAATGATATCCGAACAGCATTTTATGACATTCATTCTCATGGTAATAACTAGACTATTAATGAATCGTTAAAACACGCGCTGTTGATTTGCCATCGCATTTATTTAGCTTCGTAAATAATTAAAAATCTTTTTCTGCTGCTTAATGTTGGTTCCCCTCTCAGTTAGTCAGTTGTTTAGCGAGCTAATTAGTTTGAGACTCTGGATCTCCACAAATCAGACGACAGCAGAAATAACAGAAACACAGACATGATGCATTAGCCTACTTCAACATGGCAGACGGCAGAGTGTTGGAGTGTAAGGGGATCCCCAGTTTCACCTCAAGGGGGGTGGGGCGGTGGCG
>PIJE02003602.1:15000-27500 GCA_002895965.2 Coryphaenoides rupestris | reverse complement strand
TTCAAAAAAGCCCCGATTTTACCACGAGCACCACTCGCATTACGAGCCGTTTCAAAATTGTCACGTGGCTAAAGTTGTCGTTGTGACATAGTGACATCACAAGTGGTGAGTGTCCACCCCAGATGTATGTATGCCGACTAGATCAGACGACCAGCCTAACCGGTGGGCCGTACCAACTGGGAGGCTTATCGAGGCTATCCTTCACACATCTGGGCGGACGCTCCCACTTGTGATGTCACAAAAATGTTGCACTTGAAACACCGCGTCATGAGATGCACGAGAGGGTTACAGATCCATGGGGCTGCAGATGCAATTGTCTGTTTGTTTGTGTGTTTGTTTGCAGACCCGGGGGTCTATAAAAAGTGAGGTCGAAAGTGTCGAGTCAGATCTCAAATATTGACACGTTCACGAGCGGCTGACTCTTTCAGAAACGGAAATAAAGTCAAAGTCAAAGTGTTTGATTGTCACATGTACATCGTAACACAGGGCCATTCTGAACAGTGAAGTGCTTGTGAGGCAAAAAAGAAAATAGCAAGAAGACATTTTTTTATACAGTATATATATATATATAAAGAGAGCAGAGCGGTTTGGATGTCTAAGGGGCAGTATAGGAGTCTTAAGACAGCCGATGTAATTGTCTCCATGGGGAATTATGACAAATATACTTTGTTGTGCTGTGTTGTGGACATAATGAACAGTGACATCGATTGAAACAGCCTGTAATAGATGTGGTAGTCGTAGTAGTCGTAGTACACCTGGTGGTAAATTAAGGATTCTTTTAACACGGGCTACTCATCAGCAGAAGAACTCTCTTCTGCTCTCAAGGCCATGCTGCTGGCGTGCTACTGGGCCTCCAGTTTGAGTGACGGGTATGGTGTGGGAGCCTTCTCTCTCCCTCCTCCCACCGTCCGACTGTTGTTCACGGGATGCTGTGATGAGCTCCTCAGAGGGTTTGGGCAGCGTGGAGCCTGGGTGTGAGGCAGCGTTCCTCCATCTACACTCTCTGCATTGTGATCCTAAAATAGCGTGCGGCATGAGAGTCCGGCTGCAATGTAGTATTCTGTATTCCGCGGATCCTATCCCTTCTCGAACAGAGCGAGGCCTATCACATGCGAATGAAAAGGAATTGGCCTATATAATTGGCCTATACTTATAGGCCTATATATAAATGGTAAATGGATTGCATTTATATACTGTAGTGCTTTTATCCAAAGCGCTTTACAGTATCGCCTCACGTTCACCCATTCATACACCGACGGCGGTGTCGACCATGCAAGGTAACAACCAACACGTCAGGAGCAGGTAGGGTTAGGTGGTGTCTTGCTCAGGGACACCTCCACACTTAGCTAGGAGGAGCAGGTAGGGTTAGGTGGTGTCTTGCTCAGGGACACCTCCACACTTAGCTAGGAGGTGGAGGAGACCGGGGATCGAACCAGCAACCTTTCTGTTGCCAGACTACCGCTCACGTTGTTTGTTGCTGAATGGAGATATTGCGACCCTTGTTGTACGTGACTCTGGAGCACATCATAAAAAGCGGTATTTTTAGAAGAGGTTGTCCAAGGGGGGGGCGGGGGGTATACTGTTAAAAAGTGCCGTGACCACACTCAACTCTTTCAGGAGTTGTCTTTCAGGACACCGTGTGTGGAGTTGCAAAGTCACCCCGCCAAGTCATGAGGCCTCGGTTATGAGCCCTGGTGCCCACCCCGTGAGTTATGTTACACGGTGACCTCGCTGTCCCCCTTTGGCCGAGCTCCGCGTCTATACGGCGTCTGTGTCGTCACCCCCCCGCCCCCCTCCGCCTCCCTTTTCCTGTTTATGAGGTGGACAGACAGCGACCTCCGTTCAGGACGCCCCCCGCGCCGATTGGCCACCCTGCTCGGTAGAGGGGGCTGGCGATTGGCTGCCCCGACCAATCGCCGCTCCCGGTTCTGCCCCCCCCCCCCCCCCCCCTCCGCCCCTTGCTCCGCTGCGATGACCGTTGACTGTGCTGTGTCACGCCGTTGCCCGTGGCGACGTCGTGCCAAGGACAACAGCGGGCTATTTTGGACGACACTCCCAGCATCCTCTCTGTCAATCCAAACAAACACACCACCTTAAAGGTCAACAAAAGAGAGAGAGGGAGAGAGAGGGAGAGAGAGAGACAGAGAGAGAGACAGACAGAAAGAGGGAGAGAGCGAGAGATTGATGGTTTTGGGGCTCGGGGTATTGGATGCATGAGAGCGTTGGGGGCTACAGATCCAATTGTTTGTTTGCAGACCCTGGGGTATAAAAAGTGCGGTAGAAAGTAGAGTTTGCTTTCAAATATTTACACTTTCACGAGTGGCCGACTATTCCGGGAGCTGAAATATGGCGCACACTTACAGTATAAAGACACGCACAGCAGGGCGCTTTGGATGTCTAACGGCCATAGGAGTAGGAGTCTTGCGGGCGATCTAATTGTCTCCGTGGAGAATTATGGCAAATAAACTTTTGTTGTGTTGTGGACATAATGAAAAGTGTCATCTGTCATCATAATCAGTGGTGTTCTTGTAGCAGGGGTGGCAGGTTCATTATTGTAATGAGAAGGCAGCTCTGGCCACTCTTAATTATGTTACTCTTCTGCCAAACCTCTAATTACATTCAGCTTTCACTTTTTGTTTTTTGTCTTGGAAAGTTTCTTGATTGCAATTATGGTGAAAAAAGAGAGAGAGAGACTAGCCGGGGCCTGTTTGCTTCGCTGAGGTTGCAGCCGTCGGTGTCTGTCAGCCCATTGTTGTGCCGAAAGGTACAACTTGTTTTCACCGACGGCAAATGAATACGCTCGCATGAAGTAAATATACTGACGTAAGTACATAAGCTGAAGAGATAAACTCGTCGACGGCAAACTACTCCAATGTCCGACAAGGGCACGTCACAATCTTTATTGCGTCTTCATATTCATCTCTTGTATTTGCCTCTGCAGAGTGTCAAAAGTTAGCGTTGTTGTAAATATAATGAGAAAACAAGATGGTTCTACCGATGGTTGCTTTTAGTGTTTCGATTTACCCTCCGTCACAAAGCATCGAGTGTGTGACTACAATTGAGCAGATAAGGGGGTCCAAGTCCAGGCAAGAAGCCTCTCATGGCATCAGCACCCCTTCTCATCAATCGTATCATATATCATATATGACCGTCTCACCGCTAAGCTAACTCTCCTGCATCTTTTGGGCGGCAGTAGGAGGTAGGAGCGGTTGTCTGGCAACAGGAAGGTTGCTGGTTTCGATCCCCGGGCTCCTCCCCCTCCTAGCTAAGTGTGGAGGTGTCCCTGAGCAAGACACCACTAGCTCAGGAGGTAGGAGCGGTTGTCTGGCAACAGGAAGGTTGCTGGTTCGATCCCCGGGCTCCTCCCCCTCCTAGCTAAGTGTGGAGGTGTCCCTGAGCAAGACACCACCTAACCCTACCTGCTCCTGACGTGTTGGTTGTTACCTTGCATGGTTGACACCGCCGTCGGTGTATGAATGGGTGAATGTGAGGCGATACTGTAAAGCGCTTTGGATAAAAGCGCTTTATAAATGCAATCCATTTACCATTTAATCCTCCGACAGCTGTGGGTGTGCAGTACAGTCTGGGCCTATAGGCTCTGTTGTTGTTGTTGTTGTTGTGTTGACGAGCACATGAGACATGCCTTGATAATATACCTCAGTGGCCTCATTCTGTCGAGGAACAAACCACAGTGTCAGAATCGCACAGGTCACGGTGTACCTCATGTATAATGTATGTGTGTGTGTGTGTGTGTGTGTGTGTGTGTGTATGTGTGTGTGTGTGTGTTGTTGTGTTGTGTGTTGTGTGTGTGTGTGGTGCTCGTGTGTTCTTTGCCGTCAAAGTGAAAAGTGAACTGCATCACCTCCTCCTCTTCACCCCGTCACCGTCACCGTTGACAGCCGCGTCGGGCAGGGGCCGCCGTGATGGAGTGCGCGACGTCGAGGACGTCCGCCTCGCGGGCGGGCGAAACACCAATCTGACGACGCAAAAGAAGCTATTACGCTCGCGGCGGCGTACACCTGAAGTCGGGCGCGCGAGCCGACGAACAAATAAGATCAATCTCAGAAGTCAGCAGACTGGAAATTATTGCCTCGTTGTCACAATTAATTTCTGAGCGCCGACGACTCTTAAGAGCCGCCGAAGAGATCCGTATTGAGTTTCCCATTACAGCGGCGGGCGCCCCGAGGAACCTGCCCATTACAGCCATCTCAATCTGGAGCCCTTCCCTGGCGTGTAATGGATGATGAGGAGGTGGTGGAGGAGGAGGGGGAGGGTGGAGAGAGGAGAGAGGGGGAGGAGGGGAGAGGGGGGAGGGGAGGGAAGAGGAGGGGGAGGAGGAGAGGGAGGAGGAGGGAGAGGAGAGGGGAGGAGGGGGAGAGGAGAGAGAGGAGGGAGGAGGGAAGGGGAGGAGGGAGAGGAGGGAGGAGGAGGGGGGGAGAGAGGGAGGAGGGGAGGAGGGAAGGGAGGGGAGGGAGGGAGGAGGGGAGGAGGAGGAGGGAGGAGAGGAGGGAGGAGGAGGAAGAGGAGGTGGAGGAGGGGAGGAGAGGGGGGAGAGGAGGGAGAGAGGAGGGGGAGGAGAGGGAGGGAAGGAGGAGGAGAGGAGAGGGGGAGAGAGAGAGGAGAGAGAGGAGAGAGAGAGAGAGAGAGGAGAGGAAGAGAGAGAGAGGAGAGGAGAAGAGAGGGAGGAAAGAGAGAAGGAGAGAGAGAGGGAGAGAGGAGAGGAGAGGAGGAGAGGAGGAGAAGACATGAGAGAGAGGGGGAGAGAGGAGAGGAGAGAGAGAGGAGAGAGAGAGAGAGAGAGAGAGAGAGAGAGAGAGAGAGAGAGAGAGAGAGAGAGAGAGAGAGAGAGAGAGAGAGAGAGAGAGAGAGAGAGAGAGAGAGAGAGAGAGAGAGAGAGAGAGAGAGAGAGCTATCATATTATCCAGTAGTCTTGGGTCGCCACTCAGGCTCCTCTATGAGTCTGCGGGGGCTCGTAGTGGTGAGAGCAGCTAATTGGCTACGTCCCCCTGTGCTCCCGTGCTAATGAGTGTCCGCTGGCCCTGTAACCGCATCTCACGATGTCTTTATATAAACCGGGCGCTGATGGCCTCCTGGCAAAACGTCTCGCCGACGGACGGACGGACGGACGGGCGGACGGGCGTTTGTGAAGCCATGAAAGAAAGCGTCGAGAGATGAAAATAGAACAAGGACAGATGTCTCGTGGCGCTGCGCGGGGGAATTACTGCGCTGGGAGTTCTTTGCCAAATCACTTTCTCTGTCTGAATGGCGTAATGTTGTTGGAATTGCTTTTTTGATTAGTTTTGCCGCGCATGTTCTCTCTGTGGACAGATTTCATTCATATACCATAAAAATAATCGTGATTTGCACAAAAAAAACATAACCGTGATTCGTTTCATTTTTTCGCGATGATTGAACTGAACATTAATTTCGGTTTGCGGAACACTTTTACTTTATCTTACTCATCATTCATAACCCCTGTTTCTTATAACGAATTGCAGTCCATGGCACAATTCAAATTCCATTAAAAAATCTCAAAACGCTGTCGTTTAAAAATATAAAAACAAGGACTATTTCTGTCTGTGGGAGTGTGTGTGTGTGTGTGTGTGTGTGTGTGTGTGTGTGTGTGTGTTTGGTGTCTGGCTTAATTGGCGTCACCTGGCCCCAGCTAGAATCTGGGGATGGATGTGGCTAATTAAGCCAGCCACCAAACACACACACACACACACACACACACACACACACACACACACACACACACACCACACACACACACACACACACACACACACACACACACACACACACACACACACACACACACACACACACTCTCTCACACCATGTTGTCTAGAAGATCAGTGAATGCCTTTGAAAACGATCTGCGCTGAGAAAAAGGAAAAGTTCCCTCTTCTGGGCGGCAGCTATAGCAGCAGCAGCAGTCCTGGGCGGAGGCACTAGTGCAGTAAACATGAGGTCCCCAGGGTGCCGTGGGTTCCTATGGGTGCCGTGGGTTCCTATGGGTGCCGTGTCCGTCGTGGGTGAGAGGCTGCTCTGGCCCTGCAACAGGAGGCCGAGAGCGCTTCATTAGGAAGGATTATGATGCTAATGATGATGATGATGATGATGATGATGATGAAGTTCTCCTTGAAGGACCTGCACACACATGCACACTCTTACTCTCATACAGGAAGATACAAGCACATGCGTGTACGTATATCATGTATGTATATCATGTATATCGTGTATGTATACAAAGATTCAAACATTTTCTTTTGGACAGCGTGTGAGAAGCTCAAAATGTTGCTTTAGTCCATGTTGCTGGACAAAGGGATGCTTTTTTACAGATTGAAGATTGAAGACGTTTAATCGTCTCGTACACAAACAGGACGTGCGGCGAAATGAAAAAGTTAACGATTGAGTCAGGCTACATTTGAGCGAAGACCGGAGCCCGGCAGCGTCGGAAGTCCTCCTGAGAGCTTCATTAATAATCATTTGCAACGGGGGCTTGTGCTTCGGGAGGCACGGCCGGCGATGCCTGCTCCGCTGCGTCTGTCTCTGTCACTTAGCGTCCCTCGCCGGCCCCCTGGTGGACGGCGAACGGCGGCGCTCAGGGGAGGAGAAACGAGACAGTGATGTGCGTCGATGTTCGTTCCGAACAACGCCAACAACGTTCACCGCTAAGCCCCCGGTGTCTCGCACAGTTTGAAATTTAACTTAATTATCTAACGGCCGGCCTGGAACGCTCGATGTTTCCGATTTACATTTATCGTTTTTGTCCGAGGTACGGTGTTCCTTGTGTCACTAGAGTATAATAATATACGGTTATGGTAAGATGCCTCGGCCTATATTTACTGGACACTTATGCTTATTAACTAGAGTTTGAGAACTGCATGTTTAAAGGACTCCTATTATACCACCGGGTGTGAGCGTGATTAACCATCCCAAGCGGTTTCGGAATCTCCGGTTTTTGACGTCACAAGTGGGAGCGTTGTCCACCCAGATGTGCTGTCGATAGATCAGCCTACCAGTTGCTGCAGTCCACTGGGTGGGCTGGTATAGGCAGATCTATCCAGCATACTTCTAGGTGGACACTCCCACTTGTGATGTCAAGAACCGGAGATGAAACCGGTTTTTTGAAACCGCTTGGAATGGCTAATCACGCTCACACCTGGTGGTATAATAGGTCTCCTTTTAAGTATCATGATGAGATGAACCTACCACAAAACAGTATTAATATTACAATCTTAATTATCTTTTCATATATGTATTATACGTTTTAAACATTTGTTCTGCTCTGGTTTACTTTTGTGAATCGATGCACTGAGGAGCTGGTTGAAGCCGGTTGAAGATGACTCAGTTGAAAGTGACTCAGAACCAGAACATAACAGAATTAAGTAGCGCCGTTGATTCATCGACCATCGATTCACCCACATGCGCCTCTCGGCTCTCCGTCAAAACACACACGCACACGCAAATTATGACACACACACACGCACACGCAAATTATGACACGCACACACACACACACGCACACGCAAATTATGACACACGCACACGCAAATTATGACACACACACACGCACACGCAAATTATGACACACACACACGCACACGCAAATTATGACACACACACGCGCACGCTGAAACACCGAGCATCCAATTTTCTACCACCTGTGCCAAGTCGAAATAATCGAGAAAAATAGAATGTGTGTGCAGAACAGAGTGTAATAACGAGATGGAGTGTGTGTGTGTGTGTGTGTGTGTGTGTGTGTGTGTGTGTGTGTGTGTGTGTGTGTGTGTGTGTGTGTGTGTGTGTGTGTGTGTGGTGTGTGTGTGTTGTGTGTGTGTGTGTGTGTGTGTGTGTGTGTGTGTGTGTGTGTGTGTGTGTGTGTGTGTGTGTATGCGTGTGCGTGTGTGTGTGAGAAAGAGTGAACAAAAGAGAGAGAGAGGGAATAAAAGAGAGAGAGAGAGAGGGAACAAAAGAGCGAGAGACCTTTCCTGCTGCTCGCCATTACAGCTGAGTGAGCGTCAGTGGTCACAGAGAGAGTTCTCACGAGCGTTCTCATTACTGGTCACCTGTCACCCCGTCTGGGACCGAGGCCCAGTTTATGACCGACTGTGTCCGGGTCCAGTCTGAACACGACGAAGTCCCCCCCTAATTGGAGTGACCTTTCGGTTCCAGTTACTGTTAGTTATCGTCGCTGTGGTGTTTACACCGATTGTGTCGTCTTGCGTGACGCTTTTTAAGACGCGGGTCAGTTCATATTTCCGCGCATTTACATTTAGATTCGTCAACTATTTTTGGCTGAGGAACTGCTGTGTGAGAGGGAGAGAGAGAGAGAGAGAATGAGTGAAGAGAGAGAGAGAGAGAGAGAGAGACACACACACAGACAGACAGAGATATGTGTTGGATATGTTTTCCTTGACAACTGTCAGCATTTGATTTAATAAAGGACCTCTTTAAATTCAAATTCCCCTCTCTCTCTCTCTCTCTCTCTCTCTCTCTCTCTCTCTCTCTCTGTCTCTCTCTCTGTCTCTCTCTCTGTCTCTCTCTCTCTGTCTCTCTCACTCTCACTCTCCCTGGTGACCTCATGTTTGCAGAGCAGTCATCAAGTCCGGTCTTCAGACTACTGGACTCCAGATCAATTTTTGATGGCCTCAGTCTCGTCTGGCACTCTCGGGGTGAATTTGTCTCAGTGTTGAGCTGCTCTCGGATGGATTGGTCTCAGAAGACCGAGTTCTGGGAAGAGACCAAAGCTGCAGTGGCGTGCAGAGGATGTTAGAGGGGCAGCCAGGGCCCCGAATTCAGACGAAAGACGAGTTTTATGAAATAAATATATATGCCTGGAATACTTTTGCCACACTGTCAACGGAATGTTAAAGCGGCAGTAGCTCAGGAGGTATAAGAGCGGTTGTCTGGCAACAGGAAGGTTGCTGGTTCGATCCCCGGGCTCCTCCTCCTCCTAGCTAAGTGTGGAGGTGTCCCTGAGCAAGACACCACCTAACCCTACCTGCTCCTCCTAGCTAAGTGTGGAGGTGTCCCTGAGCAAGACACCACCTAACCCTACCTGCTCCTCCTAGCTAAGTGTGGAGGTGTCCCTGAGCAAGACACCACCTAACCCTACCTGCTCCTGACGTGTTGGTTGTTACCTTGCATGGTTGACACCGCCGTCGGTGTATGAATGGGTCAATGTGAGGCAATACTGTAAAGCGATTGATATAAATGCGATTCCTTAAAGTCTCCTCACATGTTAGCCAGCCCAACTCTGCCTGACGACATCGCTTGCAGACGATGCTAACGATAGCCAGTTGGCGCATCTCCAGCCTGCTAAACAGTTCCAGCATAGATAGATGCTCCCCGACTTGCCAAGCAGTGTCAAGCAAGTCCCAAAGTGCAGCGCTATCAGCATAAAACGAAATCAACATATTTATACGCTACGTTTGGCCTCATACCTGATGTCTGATGCCTCAAAGTAAGGCATCAGTGACCGACACTGATAGACTCACTCATAACTGGCTGTCAAGTACCTATGGAGGTGTATACGTGCATGCAACTGTGTGTGTGTGTGCATAGTTTAACCATAGAAATACTGCGTTCACTCAAGACAACTCTGAACTGATTGAGCGGTTGTCCAACTCGTAATTATGCAATACATTGGTGTCAGTAACGTCAAACATGGCGGGCTTAATTGTTCATGAGAATGATTGATTGATGATGATTATTGTAAATAAATAGTTTATTTCATATAGTATATACTGTATCGTCCACTGCTCTTCTTCATCGGTATTCTATGCGGTGTGCCAAAATCATATCCGCTTAATTAGCACCTGTAATTAATTTGGGGTCTGTCTTCCAGTTTGGTTTAGTCCAACTCTGTGTGGTGAAACAGTGTCCACCACGACCAGACATGTGACCACCAGGACCATGTGACTACCAGGACCAGACATGTGACCACCAGGACCATGTGACGAACCAGGACCAGACATGTGACCACCAGGACCATGTGACGAACCAGGACCAGACATGTGACCACCAGGACCATGTGACGAACCAGGACCAGACATGTGACCACCAGGACCATGTGACTACCAGGACCAGACATGTGACCACCAGGACCATGTGACGAACCAGGACCAGACATGTGACCACCAGGACCATGTGACGAACCAGGACCAGACATGTGACCACCAGGACCATGTGACGAACCAGGACCAGACATGTGACCACCAGGACCATGTGACGAACCAGGACCAGACATGTGACCACCAGGACCATGTGACGAACCAGGACCAGACATGTGACCACCAGGACCATGTGACGAACCAGGACCAGACATGTGACCACCAGGACCATGTGACTACCAGGACCAGACATGTGACCACCAGGACCATGTGACGAACCAGGACCAGACATGTGACTACCAGGACCAGACATGTGACCACCAGGACCATGTGACGAACCAGGACCAGACATGTGACCACCAGGACCATGTGACGAACCAGGACCAGACATGTGACCACCAGGACCATGTGACTACCAGGACCAGACATGTGACCACCAGGACCATGTGACTACCAGGACCAGACATGTGACCACCAGGACCATGTGACGAACCAGGACCAGACATGTGACCACCAGGACCATGTGACGAACCAGGACCAGACATGTGACCACCAGGACCATGTGACGAACCAGGACCAGACATGTGACCACCAGGACCATGTGACGAACCAGGACCAGACATGTGACCACCAGGACCATGTGACCGCCAGGATCACATGAGTCTAGAGCCGAGGGGACTGGACTTCCTGGCTGTCATCCTCCCGTCAGTCCTCTGTAGTCCGCGGGCACAGTGTGGGGGGTGGCGGTGATGAAGACTTGTCTGGAGGGTGGGGTGGTGGATAGTGATGGATGGGTCGATGGGTGGTGGTGGTGGTGGTGGTGGTGGGGTTGGGGGCATTCGGGGCATTCGGGGACACGGGACCCAGGTGGTGGATGACACTGATGGATATGGGGCGGGACGGCGGGCAGCGACATCGCCGTGGTCCTGATGAGAGAAACGCCGCTGTCGTCATGGCACTGATGAAAGGAACACTGAGCCATTAGTGGCTCACATCCCCTCAGTCATTCTGTGCATGTGTGTGTGTGTGTGGGTGTGTGTGTTTTGTGACCTGCATGTGTGTGTGTGTGTGTGTATGTGTGTGTTGTGTGTGTGTGTGTGTGTTTGTGTGTGATATGTGTGTGCTGTGTGTGTGTGTGTGTGTGTGTGTGTGTGTGTGTGTGTACTCTCCTCCTAGCTAAGTGTGGAGGTGTCTGAGCAAGACACCACCTAACCCTACCTGCTCCTGACGTGTTGGTTGTTACCTTGCATGGTTGGCACCGCCGTCGGTGTATGAATGGGTGAATGTGAGGCAATACTGTAAAGAGCTTTGGATAAAAGCGCTTTATAAATGCAATCCATTTACCATTTAATCCTCCGACAGCTGTGGGTGTGCAGTACAGTCTGGGCCTATAGGCTCTGTTGTTGTTGTTGTTGTTGTTGTTGTTGTGTTGACGAGCACATGAGACATGCCTTGATAATATACCTCAGTGGCCTCATTCTGTCGAGGAACAAACCACAGTGTCAGAATCGCACAGGTCACGGTGTACCTCATGTATAATGTATGTGTGTGTGTGTGTGTGTGTGTGTGTGTGTGTGTGTGTGTGTGTGTGTGTGTGTGTGTGGTGTGTGTGTGCGTAGTGCTGCGTGTGTGTCTTCTTGCCGTCAAAGTGAAAAGTGAACTGCATCACCTCCTCCTCTCCCCCCCGTCACCCCGTCACCGTCACCGTTGACAGCCGCGTCGGGCAGGGCCGCCGTGATGGAGTGCGCGACGACGACGACGACGACACGCGTTCGAGGACGTCCGCCTCGCGGGCGGGCGAAACACCAATCTGACGACGCAAAAGAAGCTATTACGCTCGCGGCGGCGTACACCTGAAGTCGGGCGCGCGAGCCGACGAACAAATAAGATCAATCTCAGAAGTCAGCAGACTGGAAATTATTGCCTCGTTGTCACAATTAATTTCTGAGCGCCGACGACTCTTAAGAGCCGCCGAAGAGATCCGTATTGAGTTTCCCATTACAGCGGCGGGCGCCCCGAGGAACCTGCCCATTACAGCCATCTCAATCTGGAGCCCTTCCCTGGCGTGTAATGGATGATGAGGATGGGGTGGTGGATAGTGATGGATGGGTCGATGGGTGGTGGTGGTGGTGGTGGTGGTGGGGTTGGGGGCATTCGGGGACACGGGACCCAGGTGGTGGATGACACTGATGGATATGGGGCGGGACGGCGGGCAGCGACATCGCCGTGGTCCTGATGAGAGAAACGCCGCTGTCGTCATGGCACTGATGAAAGGAACACTGAGCCATTAGTGGCTCACATCCCCTCAGTCATTCTGTGCATGTGTGTGTGGGTGTGGGTGTGTGTGTTTTGTGACCTGCATGTGTGTGTGTGTGTGTG
>PIJE02003602.1:0-10000 GCA_002895965.2 Coryphaenoides rupestris | reverse complement strand
TAGAGGCAGAAAGCGAGGAGAGAGAGCTAGAGGGAAAGAGAGAGAGAGAGAGAGAGAGGCAGAAATAGAGAGAGCTAGAGGCAGGAAAGAGAGAGAGGAAGGAAGAGAGAGAACTAGAGGCAGAAAGCGAGAGAGAGAGCTAGAGGGAAAGAGAGAGAGAGAGAGAGAGAGCAGAAATAGAGAGAGCTAGAGGCAGAAAGCAACAGAGAGACCGAGAGGGATAGAGGCAGAAAGAGAGAGAGAGAGACGAGACAAGAGGGAAAGAGAGAGAGAGAGAGAGAGAGAGAGAGAGAGAGAAATATTTCACCCCTGGTGAACTAATAAAAGTGCTGTGAATTAATGGCTTGAGGAAACGAGAGCGCAGGATGTGGAAGCACCACGCTGCTCCGTCCTGTTGGTCGTACAACCTCTGTACCCGCAGCCTGAATAAGACCCCGGGCTTAGTGGGCCCAGACATGGCCCAGGGGGGACTGTGTGTGTGTGTGTGTGTGTGTGTGCCTTGTGTGTGCGTGTGTGTGCGTGTGCGTGTGTGTGTCGACTATCTGAATACATTTGTGTGCTTGTGTGTTTCTGTATAAGAGTATGTGTGTGTGTGTGTGTGTGTTTGTTTGCTTGTGCCGAGAGTGTGTGTGTGATGTGTGTGTGTGTTGTGTGCAAGAGTGTGTGTGTGTGTGACTGTGTGTGTGTGTGTGGTTCTGTGTGTATGCAGGTCTACGCATGTGTATGTGTTTGTGTGTGTGGCATGCGGTGTGTGTGTGTGTGTTGTGTGTGTGTGTGTTGTGTGGTGTGTGTGTGTGTGTGTCTAGACAGAAGCTGTATATTTACCTTGAGTAATTGGTCGATCCTCTCCCGGTGAGATACACAGAGGTCCACCTCTCTCTTATCTACGAAGAGCATTCTCTGTCAGACACACACACACACACACACACACACACACACACACACACACACACACACACACACACACACACACACACACACACACACACACACACACACAGACATGCACAAATGCACACAGGCGCAGACACACAAAAACATGAATACATACACACTCCCAGTGAAACATTAAATGTCTCAGACATCACAAATCATATGTACACACACACACACACACACACACCACACACACCACACACAGGAATCCGTACAGAATTTCATGGTAGCCGGGAATCAATGACACATAGGCTGAGAAAATATTGCGTGTGCTTTATAAAGTTATCTATGTTTACCTGCCAATGATTATTATTTTTTTATATACCAGTTAACGCATTCCGTCTCTGTCTCTGTTTACCCTGACCCTTATCACACACACACACACACACACACACACACACACACACCTCAGAGATATCATATCATCACTTTGGTCACATGCACACGTTCATGAAGAGTTAGGAAATAAACGCTTTTTGTTACTGTGGCCCTCATACTTGGATATGCTTCAACGTTTCTATATCTAAGCTATCCTCATTAGTCCCGCCGAGACAGTTCCACGTTTTCTGTGCTAAACTTATCGATTGTAACTGTCATTGCTTTTAATTTTTTTTGTTTTTTTGTTGTATTGATACAGCCATGTGTTTGTTTTTATTTATTGGTGTTCGATTTTAGCTGTGTTTGTTTGTTTTGTTGTATGTACCCTTGGCACCGCTGAAAAATGAGGGTTTCTCCCTTCAACGTGTTTTCCGAGGATTTCAATTCAATAAATGACGGTTTCAAACGACGACGATGATTCACATTTAACAACCCGCGTTTCTCCAAATGCTGCCTCTTGGCTCGCTTTCTTTTCCATAGCCTGCGTAAAGCGTGGGCCGATTTTCCCCCCTCGCACCCTCGCGCTTAATCAACCCTTAATCTCCCGCCTCCATCGGGCGGGCCTTGTAGTAGCGTGCCGTCTTACAAGCTCCTCGCCGCAATTATCTGCTCGCGTTGGCTGCGAGTCCGCGCCTCCTCCCCAGATCCCTTCGCCTTTGTGCTGGTCGCCTTTGTGGCTCGCTCGACGAATACGGCCTGCGATGTAAGCCACTTGTGGTGTCTGAGCGGTGTGTGTGTGTGTGTGTGTGTGTGTGTGTGTGTTTGTGTGTGTGTGTGACTCCTGCTAATCCACAGTTTAGCAGAGTGGTTAACTGGCCGGCCAGCCAGCGGTCACCCGTGTTCATTGACTGAGTGGCTGGGGTGACTGCTGCACCCCCGGGAGTGTCGGTGTGTTGCCTGCGTCTGCTGTCTCCTTCGCCGAGTGTTGTTTCCTCCAGATCAGCACCATCCCAACGCTCCTCCTCGCCCGCCCACCCCTCTTGCGTGAGAGAAAAGACAGCGTTGCATCACCTCTCCTGCCACCTCGGAGCGAGATCCACAGAGATTCCGTTGAGGTTTTGAAAAATTACATTTGTCCGACATGGACAAGCTCCAAGGGAGGGATGCTTGTGTTTTTAATATATTTTATGGGTCTTCGTGGACAAGACAGTGGGTTGAAGAAGGCGCGAGGGAATGGAGGGATATGTAGCGTAGCAGGTGGGTGGAAATTGAACCTGAGTCGCCACAAGGCATGTTGCCTCCATGGTTAGTGCATTGGGTGGAGACACCAAGGCACCCCAACTTTTTATACGGATATCGTGGCAGCCGAAGGGGGATGCCTACGCCTCACATAACAATGGTTAACTTCTGAGTTACCCTTATGGCAGAAATGTACCAGACATGCTCCAGACCCTCTCCAGACATGCTCCAGACCCTCTCCAGACATGCTCCAGACCCTCTCCAGACATGCTCCAGACCCTCTCCAGACATGCTCCAGACCCTCTCCAGACATGCACCAGAGCCGATAGCTCATAACGGAACGAAATCATCATGAAAGACATACGTCGTTGCATCACACGCTTTCCTTTGTTCCTCAGATGAAAAAAGGGTGTTTTCACAGGACTGAAGCGAGGCTGCCTGCCAGCTGCCTGCCAGGCCTGACCAAAGGCCACGCCATTGATTTCTACCCGTGGTTATCAGGGATGGTGCAACGCGGAGGGTTTTAGTATTCAGGGTCAGGGGTGTGTTGTCGAAGCTCGGAGGTCCGACGTGTCCTCGGAGCTTCTCTGTATCTGTTTAATAAAAAAACTGCGGCGAGCACAGCGCCGCTGGCCTCCCCGTGGCTATAGGGCCTTAAATAGCAGCCGCTTCAGGTACCCGCTGGCCTCAGTCAGGACTCAGGACTGGCCTCAGGACTCTCACCCCGTCGGCCACCCCCAGCCTCAGGACTCACATCGTCAGCCTTCACCATCCTCAGGACGACGGTGGAGAGACGGGGAGGACTCGTCACGTGAGGCCGTCTCTCAGACCACTAAAGGTTTAAGTGCACTTGGCGGCAGATTGTCCTCCGAGGGGGAAGTTAACGGCCGCTAGCGGGGAAGTTTAGCTAGCTTCCCCCTTTCCCGTCCCGAGACTCCTCATTAAAGCTGGCTTGGTTTACGAGCCTCCTCATTAAAAAAACTGGCTTGGTTTTCTTGTCTTGTGAGGACGTTTTTTTGTCTCATTCCCTATTATTATAGTTGTGTGGCTGCACTAGCAGCTAAGCAGTGAGTCTGTGTGTGTATGTCTGTGGAAGAGAGAGAGAGAAAGAAAGAGACCTGTTATTTTTTAATTGACTGTCATTTAGTTTCCTCATTATTAGTAGTGTTGTTGTTGCTGCTGCTAAATTAATTGCTGTGCTTGAGCAACACTGTCCCGCTAATAAACAGCGTGGAGAGAAGCAGTGATCTGTGGACCCCGTGTCTCCATGCCTGCCTGATGCTCTGTGCTCTCATATCTGTGAACGGGCGTCTGCGTTGTCCACGGTTACGGCCGAGACCCGTGACTTCTGGGCCGCTGCGCCTGCGTGTGAACTCTTAACCTGTTAACCAGTTAACCCTGTCCAGCCGCCCAGCGCTGTCGCTGTGAGATCGGCCTTCGCCTTGTTGCTGCTCAATAATTGATAGGGCTTCTTGCTTTGTTTTTGTTTTGGCTTTCGATTGGCCAACGATTATCCCTCCACTCTTCAGGATTGCTGTGTTTCGCGAGGAGATTGGTTGCACTTTCACTTTCACTTCATTTTCTCCGGCTCATGCGGGGGTCTGTTGTTGGTGGTCCGGTCTGTGTAGCTCAAGGCAATTAGCACTGCCAGGCTTAAGTGTACGATTCCCCTAACGATCGTATGCAATCGCTTATTACGAGGACCCTTTGAATTCAAGGCGTCCACCAACCAAAGCACTGTAACATCTCACCCTGTGTGTGTGTGTGGTGGTGTGATGTGTCGTGTGATGTGTGGAATGTGTGTGTGATGTTGTTCTCCCCCTTCCACGAGGCGCCAGCTTGGTTGCCCGGGAAACAGACTTCGAACCGACCGAGGTGCAACAATCGCCGGGCGAACTTCATGTGCGGACGATGGGGAAGTGTTGCTTCACCGGGCGGGCATGGCGATTGTGACGGGATGCCCGACGGCTTTCGACCGCCAGCGACGAGAAGGGCTGCCGTGAGTCTTTTTCTTTCTTCGTTCTTCTCTTCTTTTTCTTCTTCTTCTTCTTCTAATACCTCAGTCTCCTTCTGCAGCCTCAAATGGGTTTCTGAGAAAAATGCTTAATGACAAATATAAACGAAAAAATGCTCCGATGCACAAGCCCAAAAACAAAGATCTACAACAACGGGCGAATGAGACCGGAGTTTTTCTTTTGTCCAATGAGGACCTAAGAAAAATATGTACCAAACACTGTACCAATCTCAGACTTCTGTAATATCCCATCACCTGAAGTACATTGCACTACATGTACTGGACTGGAAAACTCATCTCTCCAGAAACAATTCCTGTTCAGAAAAGATATGAAAAAATATCACCGCCATGTCTGGAAAAGATACGAAAAGGAAACTGGCATGTCCACTGTGCAACAAAAGAGGGATTCCGGTCCTTGATACACCGTATTTATGGAAATTTATCGACACTCTTTGGGATTCAAGGAATCCTTGAGTAAAAATGATGATGAAAGCCTTGATGGGCTTGAAACTACAGGCAACATGTCTGCATGTTCTTTGCACGGACAAAATGGCTGTTTCTGTGCCGCTGAAAGTAGTCAAGCGTTTCCAATGCATCTCTACCTCCTGCGATTGGTCAACAGCGCCACGTGAATGATTACGTCTGTACGAGCGGTGAGTCTGGTGCCCTAAAATATATGGACTGTCGCAGGCACTCTGTTTATTTCAAGATGAAGCAGTGGGAAGCGAGGCCCGCTGGCGTCGTGAGCGATGATGAGCATTTGTGAGGGCGCTCGAGCAGCGGGACTACAAGGACACGCGGACGGTAGGAAACTCCAGGCTTCGTTTAGGCAGACGGCCCTCACATCGCAGCGACCGGTGACCCCGTCGCTTTCCCTCGTTAGTGGATATCGGGTCGTTAGCAACGGCGTGCCGTTTCCCACTCAAACTCTGCCTTTCATTCTCCACTTGCTGTTGTATAATAATAATAAATAATCATAATAATAATAAGATGGAACTTTATTCATCCGAGGAAATTATTTTGCCAGCGGTTGCCCAAAAGTACCAACAACATAAGAATAAAAACAATAGAATAATAAATGTACAGTGAATAAGCCTAAAAGACAAATATAGGTAAGATATTTAGGAAACAAAACAAGTTGTCAATGGTATTGAGAAGTAGTCAACTTCAACGAATCATATTAATAATTAGAATAATAATCACTGATCGTCATAATACAGTCAATAATAAATAATGCAGTAGAACCCTCCTCCTCCATCGTGTCCGTCCAGCTCCCGTCCCAGACCACGGCGGTCCGGCTGACCACTAGCCCCGGGAACCTCGTGGTAATACCATCAAAGGGAAGGCTGATTAATTCAGTGCGCGCGAGTACTTAGGCTAGTCAGCGCGGCGCCACGGTACAACGCGCCCTCCACGCTTAGCTTAGCTTAGCTTTGATCTCGGCGCGGTCGCACGGATCGTCGGCACACTTGAACGCTGAACCCTCGTCCCTCTAAACGCCGTTCGCCTTTCAACCCGTAGATCATCGCTTAAATCCCACTGTCTCTCGCTCTCTGTCTCTCTCTGTCTCTCTGTCTCTCTCTCTCTCTCTCTTCTTCGTTTAATTGAACTCTAATTTATTTTGTCGACCAGAACGCTTGCGTTTTAGTCTTTTGGCTCGTCCTGGTCACTGTGTCGAGTAATATTTATTCAAAACAAGACCTAAAAGTCCCAAAAACCACACAAGTGCAAGCCCCTGGGTTCTGTGAGGAGAACAAGTGTTTGGGGTCGGTGCCAAGTCATTTGGGCTCTCGGGGGACAAAAAGTGTTCGCCTGGCTCTCGACCAACGCTAAGCGAGCTTTTGGGCACCATTTTGGCGGGAGAAATGCACGAGTTTTCCCTCTCCTTCCATCTTCGCCGATATGTGTTTCTGTCAAGCACGGTCCACAACCACGCCGGACACACGCACACACACACACACACACACACACACACACACACACACACACACACACACACACACACACACACACACACACACACACACACACACACACACACGGGTAAACTTTTCAATCAGCTCTCCTGTTTTTTTCGCCCCTTGTCATTTAAATGCACTTTTTTATAATGAAACTAGTTTTCTCCCTCGCCCCGCCTTGGGACTGCTGTACAGAGGATTCCTGTCTGAAGCAATGTTTGTCTGCGAAGGTTAACGTCCCACCACAAACATACAATCCACACAAACACCCCAAGCCCCACCGAAGGTTAACACACTTTATGGTTTTGGGCTGAAGGCGTTCGCTATTAAACCATTATTGCTCTTGTCAAAACAGCGTTGGCCGCGATTTTCTGTCGAAAATGTGTTTAAAGAACACATAATAAAAACACTCCATTCCTCAAGAACAAGGCTGCTTCCAGCGCAACTCATTGGAGGGTTTTTAGTCGTGCAATGACGTCATTTGGATGAAAAACTGGGTCAATGTGATCCCGTGACGCTCAGCAGAGCAAGGCATCTACACCGCCGAGGTTAGCGGTTTGATTCCCATTCAGGCCTCCAAGTATATAATATGCAGAGACACATTCTAAGATTGCTTTGGATAAAGGCCTCCCTCCACAATATGGAATGCCATGATTTACTGCAGAAGTAATCTAATAGCTAATATACAGCCCAGCACACTATATATATGTATATATATATATATACACTGTATAGATCTGTCACAAACTGCCTTTCTTTGTTTATTGTGCTCTGTAGAACTGCTTCTCATTTGCATATATATTTATATTCAACCGTAAGTGAAGAGAACAATTGCTAACCCCAAGCAAGTTGTTGTAGTTGTTTTTCTTCCCTTGTCTGTTTTGATATTGTTCTTTGACCTTGCACTTGTACCGGTCTGCCAGGCAGTAATGGTGGTGGGGATGGTGTGGGTGGTGGTGGTGATGTATGTGGTGGTGATGGAAGTGGTGGTGGTGGTGATGGAGGTTGTGGTGGTGGTGGTGGTGGCGGCAGTAGTGGTGGTGGTGATGGTGATGGGAGTGGTGACGTGGTGACTTCTGCCACCACGGTGGTGTTGGTGGTCGTGGTGGAGGAGGCAGGAGTGGTGGTTGTTGTTGTTGTTGTAGTGGTGGTGGTGATGGTGGTGGTGGTGGTGGAGGTGGTGGTAAAGATCCATGTTAAGATCTATTGTGCGGAGAGAGAAGAGACCAGAAGGCTCCAAGCGATCTTCCGCAAGAGGAATCATAAGATCAATTAAGATTAAGATTCCGCTCAAAATGGCTTCCACCTCCAGGGACAACAAGGCGGAAGGACAGACGACGACAGGACCTCATACATCCATGAGCAGGAAGAATCCTGGATAGAGTCCCACTCCCGCTCCGAGCAACAGGTCCCTCCCTCCCAGCCAGCCATCGCCATTCCGTCTCCTCCTCCTCCTGTTGTTGTTGTTGTTGTCGAATGTGTTTACAACCTGACCCTCGGCGCCTGTTGTCTTTCTGTGGTACGTTACTCCCGCGCGGGCGATGACATCGGCCAAAATGTGACTCCCGCGGAACGAGCAGGAGGCTTCCGTCGATTTAGCGGCTCGCTTCTGCCACACACACACACACACACACAGAACCTCGGGGGTGAAACCGCGACCCTCTGGGCTGCAGTTGTGTCCTATTGTGGGGGCAGATTGTAACAGCTTTTTATTTTCCCGGGAAAAACACCCCTGGCTCGCTCGTTCCACCGGAGTGTTTGCGACACGTCGGAGTGAATGTGCACACACACACACTCGTCCGTGAACACGTGTGTGTGAAATGTCACGCCTGCGTATCGTTGGCATTCTGTCGCCGTGCGTCCCGCGGTGAGCCAACAACGATTTCCCGCCTCCCGGTCTCTTAGGCCCCCCCCCCCCCCCCCCCTTCCATCTATCTCTGAGTCCCCTCAGAGACCCGCTTATGTAAAGGTCAGATTCAGGGACATCACCCCGGGGCCCAATAACACACACACACACACATACAAAACACAGCAAACACCACACACGCACACACACACACACACAACACACACACACACACACACACACACACACACACACACACACACACACACACACACACACACACACACAACACACAACACACACACACACACACAACACACACACACACACACAACACACAACACACAACACACACACAACACACAACACACACACACACACACACACACACACACACACACACACTCACACTCACACACACACACACACACACACACACACACACACACACACACACACACACACACACACACACACACACACACACACACACACACACACACACACACACACACACACACACACACACACACACACACACACACACACACACACAAATCACATCACTTTATTGTCTGTTCCTACAAATGTGTTCAGGCCAAACGTGTTCGCCCAAACACACGGCAGGACAGTAAAACTCATCACGCTCGTCAGTTTTATCGGCAGAAATCGTCGGAAATTAATAAAGCGCACGCCTACATGCTCCTAAAACTAGCTCTCTGAACGAGAACTCAGGTCATTTTTAATGTCGGCGTTATACACAGTAATCGTCGAGAATTATTTAAATGTGATTCCTGTCAAATGCCCTGCACCAATCGACTCTGCGAAGCCCCATGTTCACTTTGATCTCCATTCGCCAACGCCGCAACCGCAGGATTTATACGAAAGTCTGAGAAGACACAAGCGTCATGTATTTACGCCCCCTGACAACTCCAGTAGTGCTTTTGTCCATTCGTGCTTGCCGATATTCTGGACCCATCTCATGATATTCATAGTTGGCTGTGTGTGGCTCTATAGTCCCCGCCTGGCGCTAATTAGCAGTTGGTACTGTGATTCCTCTACTGTCTCGCTCTCACGGTCGGCGCAAAACTTTCCATGAGTAGACGATAACTCTTCTCTCTATACTCCCGGGTGTCTCTCCGCACATGCATTCGTGGTTTTATAATAGACGGGCTTATTATTCATAGCTCCTCCTCCTAGCTTCAAGTCTGGACCCATGGGGCGGCGGGAGGACGGCGCGGGCGGGCGGGGGGCGGGGGCGGGGGGAGTCAGGTCTGAGACCCCCTTGGGATTCACGGAGAACAATTAACTTGTAACACAACGTACACTTAGTGCCAATGGCCTCGTTCGCTTCACTATACACTCCTTGATGGGCCTCAAATCTACACACCCTCTGCCCCTAACACAATCCAAGATAACGGTCAACCCAGGGATCTTCATAACTACATCACTGATACTGGGTTTCGTCCAAAGCTCACGAGATGAGATCAGATGCCACGCGGCCTGTACATTCACAGTCGTGTCTGGAACACTTACCCTTTGTAATCGGTCACCTCTCATATGCTATGATCAACTATATCGCGAGAGTGTATTCTTGGGAAAGTGTCCGACCAATCTAATCCTCTAGCCCATGCGGCTACCAGCTCGTTTCAACACAACCTCCTCATCTATACTCTGATATTCCTCTCT
>PIJE02003601.1:0-37001 GCA_002895965.2 Coryphaenoides rupestris | reverse complement strand
AAGAGGTACTAAAAAACACACACAAACACACACAAAGTATATACTGCAATGGCACCACACAGAAACAAACATGACTATTGAATGTTGAAGTGGGGATATTGGTGGTGGTGGTGGTGGTGGGGGTGGGGGGGGGGGGGGGTAAGGGGTGACACGTGTACACACACACACACACACACACACACACACGTGGCCCCCTGCCAGCCCACCTGTAGCCGGCGCACCCCGGGGGGCTGCCGTCATCCAGCCTCCGGTAGTCAAGACTGAAAGTTGACGTGACGTGGAGAAGGGTTAACCACCTGGCTGAACGCTAACACAACTACACAGGAGCCCAGACAGCATGCGGGATGCTTCCGGAGGAACCCCAGCACACACACACACACGCACACACACCACACACACACACACACACACACACACACACACACACGTGCACACGCAGACACACACAGGTGTGCATCGTCACACATTTGACGGCGTGACTCGCTGCTCTGGCGGCTACATGCGCTAACGAGACCGTTTGCGTGTTGGTCACGGGTAACCACGGCGACGGCGATGATGATGAGGATGGCCACTACTCCTCCTCCTCCTCACCATCCGAGACACACGATTGTCAAGACAAAGCGTTTGCGACCGTAGTGTTCATTGACAGTTTAGCCAATCGAGCATGCTTGAATGATTGAGCTCGTTAAGGTAGCAAGGGGCGGGGCCGGGGGAGGTGGGCGTGGTCAGGGCATGCGGGGACACAGCTACTGTGATCCTGTGGGCTTGTATTGGACTTGGACTCTGGACCCCCAGGCACAGCAGGGAATCTGGGCCTCTGCACAAAGCCTACCAGCTCATTCCACTCATCACCACCGCAGACAAGCGAGCGCTAAAGCCAGTTAGCGGTTGAGCTCCTCTGGATTATTACGATTATTGTTACTATGCCAACGCTACTACCAAGACCAGGACGGCGACCGAGAGGCTGCAAGGCAGGCTGGGAAGACACACCTGGTTGGAATGGTGGGTGTGTGTGTGAATGTGTGTGTGTGTGTGTGTGTGTGTGTGTGTGGTATGGTGTGTGGTGTGTGCGTGAGAGGGCGGCGCAGGAGAGGACGTACTTGGCGAAGCCTATGAAGTCTCATGGTTTGGTGTTGATGTAGGAGAGCTCGATGTCGATCAGAAGCAGCCACCTTGGCGTTACAGACACGCGTCAATTAATCTCTCGGATGAGGCACTGATTAATTGGGCCACGGAGACAAAAGTCCAATTAGTTGTGCGGGAAGACCCACTGGTCTTCGTCTTGCCCCTCGCGCTCGCGGACGAAGGTGGTGACGATTCGCTCCGTCTCCTCCCGCAGACGGGGGTACGAGTTGAGCTGGAGGGGAACACACACACACACACACACACACACGCATCTCTGTAGCATTGACCGACCACACACCTCACACTACAAACACACACTGCACCCACACGGCACACACACACACACACACACACACATATCTTCATGCAACTCAGTCAACAGACATGAAAGTGGAAGTGAAGTGAAGAGTTTGTGTGAGAGAGGGAGAGGGAGAGAGAGAGAGAGAGAACTAAACAGACGAGACCAAATGTAAATTATAAATACTCTGTGTGTGCACGCACACACAGATATCGGCCAGCATTTGAATATTGTCGTACCGATACAGTATTTGTGTATGCAGATTGACAGCTGGCTGAATGCTGCGCAGGAGGGACAAGGCGTTCACCGTCAGGAGAGATAAGCAGGTCAATTATTCATGTTTTAAACTTTAATCGGATCAACTCGTATTTTGATTTCTATATTTTGAAAACATTTTGACTGTAGAGTTACATTCTACCAGATGTGGCTCATATCCTCGATGACATCGAAGCCTTGATATATAATGTTGGATGATTAGTGGCATTAGTCGTGAAAGGGGAGGAGAATCATTTAACAGAACGAGAGGCCGACTGATCCGCCTTCCCGCTCACATCCAAGAGATGGAGGACGGAGGGCGGAGGTCAGAGGGCAACGCGGGGTGCATGTGGAGCACTTCCATTGGCATGTAGCGATCTCCTCTGCCCACGAGGTGTCAGCGGCGCCACCGTTACTATGGAAACGCTCCCGATAGCGAGCTCACTGAGTGGGGCCCCTCGAAGAGCCGCAGGCTATTAGTGTTGTAGAGGCTGGATAGCAGAATGTCAACATGCCATGTGGGTCAGAGAGGCACCAGAGCTGGGCCACAGCTGAGCCCAGACAAGAGGACACTGGGATTGCGCACTGGGATAGTGCCTCCAGACCCCGGGCCTCAGTGCCTCTAGACCCCGGGGCCTCAGTGCCTCTAGACCCGGGGGCCTCTAGACCCCGGGGCCTCAGTGCCTCTAGACCCCGGGGCCTCAGTGCCTCTAGACCCGGGGGCCTCACTGCCTCTAGACCCTGGGGCCTCACTGCCTCTAGACCCTGGGGGCCTCACTGCCTCTAGACCCCGGGGCCTCACTGCCTCTAGACCCCGGGGCCTCAGTGCCTCTAGACCCCGGGGCCTCAGTGCCTCTAGACCCCGGGGCTCAGTGCCTCTAGACCCGGGCCTCAGTGCCTCTAAACCGGGGGCCTCACTGCCTCTAGACCCCGGGGGCCTCACTGCCTCTAGATCCGGGGGGCCTCACTGCCTCTACTCTGTGGTGGAAAGGTGGTGGTGGGGGAGGAGCTACAGCAGCGTGGAGCACAATGGACTATAAACATTCACTTTCATGAGATGACGTCAAAGTGAATACTATGGAGGAGGAAGAGGAGAGGAGAGAGGCAGGGGGGGCAGGTGGAGAAGGTGGTGGAGGCGGGGCGTGGGGGAGAGGGGAGGGAGGGAGGGAGGGGGGGATAATTTGTCGGCTTTCACTAGAGGACGGAGCAGGAAAGGGGGGAGGCGGTGAACAGGACCCAAGCAGTGAGGATGGGTGGTGGCGGTGGCGGTGCTGGTGGTGGTGGTTGGAAGGAGTCGATGGAGGGAGCGCCTATTGAACATGGGAGGACGGCAGCTACGGGACGTATATAATCCCATCCGTCGCGTTGCCCCGGTTACCTTGGCAAGCACACTTCTTGATGAGGCACCGTGAGCTCGGACACCACCAGGTCCACGCACTTGAGGCTGGGCTCTTTCAGTTTGACGATCTGCTTTTTGACCATCGCCTCGAAGGCCAGGTCGGGGGTGAACAGGCCCGTTCTGAGAGCCCGAGGAGGGGGGGGGGCGGGGGCGGTGTTAGAGTTTAGTGTGGGACGGAGAGAGAGGGGCAGTCCAGAGGAAACACAAAGACACAGGAAGAGAGAGAGAGATAGGGAAGTAATATTGTTTAGTTCGTGCTCTCTAACCGTGGACAGGTTAGGTATAATACAACCCTGCAGCCGGCAGAGTCGGACAAGCCACAGGTTCCCTCAGAGTCTTAACAAGCCTGTTCCCCTGTATCACGTAGACCATCCAAACCCACCCCCGGTAGAACCCACATTAGAACCACCTTGCAGCCACTCACAGCCAAGTTTAAACCGTGAGGCCTGTGGCTTGTCCAACCACAGATGAGGACCAGAGATGGCGGGAGTCACCGCGGCGGCAACAACCGCCGAACTAGCCGCCGCCGCCCTCCGCTGAACATTCGTCGTCATCATCTCCACGGCGAAACCAGACCGGTCACAACACTCCACAACACGACAGAGCCGCCTGGGCACCGGGCCACGCAGGCGGGCGGCAGGACCCTGGTGGCAGTGGAACCCCCCCCTCTCCCAGATCTAACCACCGCCACCAGCGTCGTCCCCGGGGCCCAGGCCGGGATCGGGGGTGGCTGGACACTGTGGTACCTTGTTGGTGCACTGCCTGACTGTGTTGATGAGCTCCTGAATGACCAGATCGATACATTTGAGGACAGGGCGTTTTCAGCTTAACGATCTGCTTTTTCACGATGGCCTCGAACGCCAGGTCGGGGTGAACAGGGCCCGGTTCTGAGGACAGCACAGAGGAGACACAGACGCAGAAGGCCAAGAACAAGGACAACACAGTTAAAAACGAGGAGGACGGGACATACGAGCAAAACAGACAGACGGACGGGTGGGACCAAGGGGGGGATCAGAAAGGTCGGGGTGAAACAAGGCCCGTTTCTGAGGACAGCACAGGAGGAGACACAGACGCCAGGAAGGCAGACAAGCGACAACCACAGTTAAAAAACGAGGAGGACGGACATTTACGAGCAAACCAGACAGACGGACGGGCCGGACCAAGGGGGGAATCAGAAAGCGTCGGGGGTGAACAGGCCCGTTCTGAAGGACAGCCACCAGAGGAGAGCACAGACGCAGTAAGGCCAAGGACAAGGACAAGCACCAGTTAAAAAACGAGGAGGAGCGGGGACATTACGAGCAAACAGACAGACGGACGGGTGGACAAGGGGGGATCAGAACAAAGTATCCTCGTGTGGCTGTACGGGAGGGTTAGAAGGACAGACAAATAAGACACAAAGGGACTGAGACAGACAGAGAGACACATTCAAAACAGACCAAACAATAAGAGGCAGAACAAAGTCTATAACAAGTCTGTAACAAAGTCTGTCCATCAGCAGAAACAACAGAGAGAGAGAGAGACAGACAGAGATGGATGGAGAGAGACATAGGGAAAGAGGGAGACAGAGAGAGAGAGAGACATAGAGAGAGGGAGCGGGAGAGGGAGAGAAAGACAGAGAGAGAGAGCGACAGAGAGAGAGAGACAGCGAGAGATGGAGAGAGACATAGGGAAAGAGGGAGACAGAGAGCGGGAGAGAAAGACAGAGAAAGAGAGAGAGAGACAGAGCGAGAAGGACAGAGAGACAGAGAGAGAGACAGACAGACAGACACAAAGAGATAGACACAGAGAGAGAGACAGAGACAGAGAGAGACAGAGAGAGAGACAGACAGAGACAGACAGAGACACAGAGAGACAGAGACAGAGGGACAGACAGAGACAGAGACAGAGCAAGAGGTTGCGTGGTGGTGTTTATGCAGAACGACAGGCAGAAGTGATGTGGACGGACGGAGAGCAGAACACGGAACACATTTCAACGTTCCACAGACAGACGGCAGCGGAGAACCGAACGGCGGCTCCGTGAGAACCGTGAGAACGTAACGCAGGGAGGCGGGAAGGAGGAGTCAAGACTAATTGACTCCTCCTCCATAACCCCCACCCCACCCTCCTCTGATAACCCTAGCACTAACCTTTGTGTTTATACGTCTTGACATTTATTAATGGCACTTTAATAGCATTGTTGTTCGTTCTCAGATGTCTGTAGCGTGCTTAGAATCATACGCCTGCCCAGCTACTTATGCGGGCGAATTAGCAGCAATTACGAAACTCGTTCTATTCATCTCGTAAATTTGAACGCTCGAAAAACAGCTATTCCTATCTTCAGGTACCACAGTGATATATTGCTGTCTCTCCTTCAACAAATGTACTCTTTGTAAGTCGATTTGGATAAAAGCGTCTGATAAATGCCCTAAATGTAAATGTAAATGTAAACGTAAGGAGTCAACAGCCGCTCAGACGTTACAGAATACACTGTCCGTCTCTGTCCCCTATCCCCAGGTCCATGTTTCTAATCCAGAGGCTGTCCGATAGGTCAGGTGGTCCCCCCCCCTACCCGCCCCGCCCCCCCCCAGCGCGCCGCTCAACTTGCCTGACACCGTGGACGTTCTTGATGGCGTGGCTAATCTCCCGCCTCAACTCCTTCTCATCGAACACGATCTGCAGGGAGACAGGAGACGGGGCAGGGGGGGGGGGTGTGCGTTACTTAGCAACTATCCATCATTGAGAGACATCCTGCTCCCCCCCCTCCCCCCTGGGTACGTCACACACACACACACACACACACACACACACACACACACACACACACACACACACACACACACACACACACACACACACACACACACACACACACACACACACACACACACACACACACACACACACACACACACACACACACACACCTTGACCAGCTCGAAGGGGAAGCGCTCGTGGAAGATTCGGTTGATCTTGGCACCGCCCGACAGCTCGTTGGTGTCCACCTGGTCGCCGGAGCCCTCGATGCACTTCTCAAAGTCCACGCCGAACTGCTGCACCATCCTGCGCACACACAGACCCGCCGGTCATACACACTCAGGGCGGGAATGGGCGGGAACCTCATAGTACAGCTCTTCGAGTGTCAACGCGACAACAACGTGGGCCGTTTTTTATATTCCGTGCGGTTTCACTGTGGGATTTGCGTTCTACTACAGGGCCGTCGGTCATTGGTTTTTCTTTACATGTGAACGCGGCCGAACAGAAAGTAGTTTACGCAACGATTGAACGCTGCCGTTGATTACACGATACGATACGATAGCGCCCTCTGCGGGACGGCACCACTCACTGCAGCAGGGCCTTGGTCTTTCGCTGGGGGTCGTCCGGACTGAAGTTCTTGTACTCCGCCACCTCCTTCTCCAGCGAGAGGTGCTGGCTCTGCAGCTTGCTGCGCAGCCCGGGCAGGGTGTCCCGGATGTGGTTCGTCAGTTGCTGGAGTCAGGGATGTATTATTATTATTATTATTATTATTATGAAGGGGAAGACAGGAGCCAGGGAGGAGGGGGGGGGGGGTTCACAGCAGACCTGGTTGAGGGTCTTCTGGAGGTGGGGCGTGCCCATACGCTCCGCTATGTGTCTGTAGGACGGGTGGGACAGGAAGAACTTTCTCTCGGCCGCCAGGGCGGCTCGGATGTCCTTCTTCCCGTCGATGTCCTTCTGGCTGCGGTTCACCACGCCGATGTATCCTGGGAGCGCACAAAACACACAGGGGTCAACGGACACACACGGGGGTCAACAAACACGGGGTCAACGCACTCCTTCAGCGGAGGAGACTGACCTCGGCGCAGCGGCAAAAGCTTGTTCTCCAGGATGTCCTTTGCGTCCGTCCCCTCGTCCATCAGGTCCAGCTTGGTGATGACGCCGATGGTGCGGAGACCTTGGTATGTGTGTATGGGACAAAGTAAAGTCGGTTTTCGAGCCGTTTTTCATCCCCCAAAGCGTACGGCATTAAACCACTTTCAACACACGATCCCTGAGGTGAAGGTTTCCCTCTCTAAATCGGCTCACCCTGAGGGTCCACCTCCTTGGCGATCTTCAGCGCGTCCGAGTTGGCGAGGTCGGTGTTGGCCGGCGTCACGGCCAGGATCAGGCAGCTCTCCTTGGTGATGAACTGCATCAGCATATCCCGGATCTGGTGCTCGATGTCCACCGGCTGGTCGCCCACCGCCACCTTGGTCATCCCCGGCAGGTCGATGAGGGTCAGGTTCAGGACTGGATCAGGATCAGAACAGGGGAGGAAAGGGTTGGCCTTGGACTGATGACCAGAGTGTCCTGACCTTCTAACCTCAACCTCCTAACACACACACAGCTCACCCTACTGCAAACCGTGGCTATTATGATTATTATTATTATGATTATTATAATCAGATCACTTTATCATAAAAATTACATTTAAAAGACAAATCGCACAACTAGCTTCTTAGTCCAGGCCAAACAAAAACACTATCATGTGAGTATCATGGCTCTGCGTGTGTGTGTGGGTGTGTGTGTGAGTACCATTTGGTGAGTAGACCCTCAGGTTTATGGGGATGGGGGAGATGCCCTTGTTGGAACCTGTTATCCTCTCGGTTTCTGCTTCGATTTCTGACCGCACTTCCTCAAAGTCCACAAACTTCTTGTTTTTGCAGTGCAGGAACTCTGCATACTCTGCTCCGGGAGGGGGGGGGGGAAGAGGAAATACATTGCATTTGATATTTGATAGGTAAATCGCCTATCAACATCAGACTACAACCGTGTCTTGTTAAACTTGTTATTACACCTGCTCTTCAACTGAATCATCACACATTTCAGGTCACTAAAATAGACAGAAAAGTCAAGTATGCCGTCAAACTAGTCGGATGAGACCATGATAGCTGCTGGTTAGAGCGTTAGGGCTCATCAGGCTGGGCGTGGCCACAGGTGAGGAGCCGTGACTCACCTGCTTTGTTGTTGACCAACTGTAGGATGAGCGGTCTGCGGGTCACAATGCCGGACCCACGAGGGAGGAAGTCCCTGGAGGGGGGAGAGAGGGAGAGAGAGAGGGAGAGAGAGTAAGACAGACATAAAGAGAGATACTGGAGAGCAAGCGATGGAGCGAGTAAACACACACACACACACACACACAGACCAAGAGAGAAAGAACGATAGAGTGATGTAAATCATTCCAGATCATTTGTAAATCGACAATTGTAAACTAGGTTTGTTTTGTTTTTGTTTTTATTTACCACTCGCTTTGGCAATGTAAATGTTCGTTTCCCCCATGCCAATAAAGCTCTTTACATTGAATTGAATTGAGAGATAGAGCGAGAGAGACAGAGAGAGATCGAGCGAGAGAGACAGACAGAGAGTGAGACAGAGACAGAGAGAGACAGACAGAGAGTGAGACAGAGACAGAGAGAGACAGAGTGTTAGACAGAGAAAGACAGACAGAGAGAGAGAGAGTGTGAGACAGAAACAGACGGAGAGAGACAGACCGACACAGACAGACAGACAGACAGACAGAGAGACAGACAGACAGACAGACAGACAGACAGACAGACAGAGAGACAGAGAGAGGGAGAGACAGGTCCAATTCCCCATTTTTTAGGTGCCAGGGAGTAAATTGATGAACGCCGCAGAATGTTAACACCTGGAAGGTTAGCTGAGGAATCTGACAGCTCTGTGGCGGCGAGGCTCTGAGGAGGAGGAGGAGGAGGAGGAGGAGGAGGAGGAGGAGGCGGCGGGGCAGAACCCGGCGTTAATCGATAACGGTCACCCTCGCCGCCGTGCTCCAGACTGGAGGGGTCACGGCTGAGAACACAACACCAATATCCAAACAAGCTAAATAAGTCACCCAGGGACACACTATACGTGCCGGCGTCCGGCAGCAGTAGCAGCAGCACAGGGTTTCACTTGTGCTGTGTTGTCGCCACTTGAGTGCACAATTAATGAATAGCACGTGTCACCCAAAGGTCACGCCAGCCTTTCTGTAAGGAGGTCAGCAGGAGGCGCTTAAGATCCTGAGAGGAGCGGGAGGGGGAGGACGGGGGGGCGAGGGACTGAGAGGAAGCTCAACGCTACAGGAAACAAGATGGGGTCGTTTTCGCCCGGCCTAGCTTGCACATTCCTCTTACAGTGACGTGGTTCCTGGGGACACTGTTGAGTCAGCCCTGGTGTTCTCTCGGACTCCTCTCTCTCGGACTCCTCTCTGACTCACGGCTCGCTACGCTGCTGCCCCGCGCCGGCCGCGCTACATCTGGTGGTGATCAGCCACGCGGGGCGCGCCGCTGCGGTGCTAATCCTAGCATGTTAGCTAGTAGGGGAGGGGGGTTCGGGGGGGGCGGACACTTCATTCAGGAGGCTCAGGAGTCTTTGCCGCCACTATACTTGTATGTATTTGACTCCAGGCTGACTTACAAAGTAAGACACAAACATCAACGTAAGCTTAGTGGAAACACTACTGGTGCCTTCCAGCAGAGGGTGCTGTCGTGAATCTGCCTAGAGTTCATTTGGTTCGATGTTCACTTTCATATAAAAACTGGTGGGCCTATAAAACCTTAAAGAACTTAAACTCTTGTTGAATCACAATATTTACAGAAAACTATCGTGGAGGTCCCTGCTGAGTAGCGTCCCCATTGGCTAACAGCTAGCCTGCTGATTCGGTGTCTCCAGTCTCTGACTCAAAATACTGGCAATAGCATGACAGTGGGGGGGGAGAGACAAGCAGAGAGAGAGAGAGAGAGAGAGACAGGAGAGACTATAGGATGAGAAGCCGACTGACCAACATTCTAGGCATTTGACCCGATGCTGAAACACGGAACAGTCGGGGAAAGTTCTGGAAAAAGCGCACCAGTCTGTGACCAGGCGTGCGTATTGTCCAGCAACATAATGCACGAGGTGGGTCACCGTGACTCACAATAGAGAAAGCCCTGGGCGCTGTGCAGCGACCAGGGGGAGAGAGGGGGAGGGAGGGGGAGAGGGAGAGAGGGAGAGAGGGAGAGAGAGAGAGAGAGAGAGAGAGAGAGAGAGAGAGAGAGAGAGAGTGTGTGTGACACAGACCAGTCAGAGTGAGACAGACAGAAAGTGAGAAAGATGCCAATGAGAAGACTCAGTCGTCACAGTGGTGCACTTTCTGTTTTGGTGAATTCGTATGGACCAGCGGAACGGCGCTTTCACTAACCGATGACATCATCACCTCACCTAATTTGCATATGGCAATTGTCGTTTCGCACACTTTGAGCGTGCGCCAGGATCCTGTGAACAATGGCGGACTACCGGTGTGTTTGTGTGTGGCTCGTAGTAGCCTAGTAGCCTCGTTGCTAGTACTGTTACGCAATACAAACATAACGTAATTTATTAATGACATTATATATTACATCAGATACGTTACGCAGGAAGCACGTCCATTCTCGCGCTCTTAATGTTATTCTGTGGAGTCTGACGTTGCATCGCCACCTAGTGGCCTGGCATGCTTACGTGCGCGTTTTAATTAGCACCATTGGTCTAGACTCTAGACATTGGTCGGAAACACCGGAACATGGGTGGAGCGGACAAGGCCTCCATGCTAATGTGTTAGCATCGCCAGCACACCGGACCACAGGAAGAGGCCCTTTTGTTTCTCTGCTGCCAATTGGCACGACCCCATCTGGTCAGTCGTCCTAGACGGCCACACGACTTGAGAGAACAGAACAGAGGGCCCAGACGTCCATTATTGATGCGCTGTAAATGATAGAGGAGGCCGAGCAGATTGTGTATCGCGTTGTGAATTATGGATGTCCGGGCCGAGACACAGAGACACACAGAGAGACAGAGAGAGACACAGAGAGACAGAGACACACAGAGAGACAGAGAGAGCACAGAGACACAGAGAGACACACAGAGAGCCAGAGAGACAGAGCCAGAGAGACACACAGAGAGACAGAGACACAGAGAGACACACAGAGAGACACACAGAGACACAGAGACAGAGAGACACAGACACAGAGACACACAGACACAGAGACACACAGAGAGACACAGAGACAGAGCCAGAGAGACACAGAGACAGAGACACACAGAGAGACACACAGAGAGAGACACAGAGAGACACAGAGACAGAGACACAGACACAGAGACACACAGAGAGACACAGAGACAGAGCCAGAGAGACGGAGCCAGAGAGACAGAGACACAGAGGGACACAGAGAGAGACAGAGAGAGACAGAGAGACACAGAGATAGACAGAGACACAGAGAGGCAGAGAGAGACAGAGAGACAGAGACACAGAGACACAGAGAGACAGAGACACAGAGAGAGACAGAGACACAAAGAGAGCCAGAGAGACAGAGCAGAGAGACAGACAGAGAGACACAGAGAGAGACAGAGACACAGATACACACAGAGAGACAGAGAGACACACAGAGAGACAGAGAGAGACACAGAGAGACAGAGAGACAGCGAGAGACAGAGAGAGACACAGACACAGAGAGACACCCAGACACACAGAGAGACACACAGAGAGACACAGAGCGAGAGAGACAGAGAGACAGAGCCAGAGAGACAGACAGAGACAGAGACACAGAGAGACACAGAGAGAGACAGAGAGACACAGAGAGACAGAGAGAGACACAGATAGAGACACAGCCGTCAACAACAGTCGTTTGATTTCCAGCTCTTGAGCCACCGAGAGAAAGAGAGAAGTGCCACAAAAACGAACTGTCATCTTCTCCTTCTTAAAACTGCAGATTTTTGCAGATTTTTGCAGTCTGCAGCAATCGTCCTCCATGCTTGCTCGGCCGTGTGTGTGTGTGTGTGTGCGTGTGTGCGTGCGTGCGTGCGTGCGTGCGTGCGTGCGTGCGTGCGTGCGTGCGTGTGTGCGTGCGTGTGTGTGTGCGTGCGTGCGTGACAGGAAGCAGACACGGTGTGCGGCTGCAACATGCTATTATGAGAGCGTGTATCACACGCACATCTGTGGTTTGGTGAGACCAGGCTAATGCCAGCGGGGTCTTTGATGCGGCACCAAACATAGAGTCGCGGCTCGCCCGCGTTCCCACGGCACGCCGGCGGTGGCACCAGAAGCACAGAACGCCGCACGTCGATTGGTGGGAAATCCACAATCCTGCCACACTTATTTTTTTCAGTTTCGAAACTGAAAAAACTAACTGAAACCGCCGTTGTGGATGTGGATGTGGATGCATTTGTGATTGACATTGTCGAGGAATATAAGTACCTGGGTGTTCACATAGACAATAAAAATGGACTGGACTAAAAACACAGAGACCCTGTACAAGAAAGGTCAGAGTCGCCTGTATTTCCTACGGAGACTCAGATCTTTCAACATCTGCAGGACCATGCTGCAGATGTTCTATCACTCTGTGGTGGCCAGCGTCATCTTCTATGCTGTTGTGTTCTGGGGCACACAATGTGCTATATTATTATTATTATTATCCATCTGTCTAAATACTATCTATAACACTACCGCTCATCTCCTCTCATCATCATGTGCAATATTCTCATCATCATGTGCAATATTCTTAATTCTTAATGTCATGTCCAACTATATTTCACTTCAATCATGCCAAATTGTTTTTGCCGTCGAATATCTTATCATGCCTTCATACATGTATATTTTAACTGTACATTTGTAAATCCTATTTTGTATCATTCTGTTTTATACTGTATCGCTATGTAACCTGGCACAAACATTTCCTTCGGGGGAAATAAAGTTCTCTTCTATTCTATTCAGCGTCGAGTATCAGCATGACAGATCAGAATTGCGGCGTCGTAAACTCACTTATTACAAACCCTCCAAGTACATAACGCACGCTGACAACACACAGCTAGACAGCGGTGTGTCAGCACTCTGTCAGTCTTTCTTGCGGTGTCGTAGCGGTATCGTTATTTAGCCCGCGAGCGGCATATCAGATAAACGCCACCGCCCATGCCAGCTTGTGCCACGAGATATGACCTCGGCCGATACAATGCGATGACAGCGTGGAGTGGGCTGAAAGGGCTGTGGTCTACGAATTAACACCAGAGATCGAACGCGATTGACCCTGCGCCAAGCCCCTCCCCTCCCCAGAACGACCCCTGTCCAGTCCTAGGTTAGCAACAGTAACTATCAGTAACTAACAGTAACCACCAAGCTATCAGAACGCGGGAGAACGTCGAAGCTCCGTGCTAACGGAACCTGGAAGCCCGGCAGCAGATAACCTCGCACTTTATCGTCGTTTTTTTTCCGAAGCCAAGAACGGAAGAGAGGCGTTGTGGGCTATTGATTCAACAGCGCAGAAGACACACACACACACACACACACACACACACACACACACACACACACACACACACACACACACACACACACACACACACACACACACACACACACACACACCACACACACACACACACACACACACACACACAGATACACAGATACGTTGGTTCAGTCTTCATGAGATGCAGCCCATGATTGATCCTGACACGCTTTAACCAGATGGAATAGAGAGATCATTTAGTTTTTGTGCTCGCAATGACGGGCCAAATGAAAGCTATAGGCCTGGAGTCAAAGTATTCACGTTAGCTTAGCAGGCGTAGCAACAGTAACCAAGGGGGGCGGGACTTGGCGAAGGGTCACGTGCAGGAGCCAGGAAGTGAGTATAGAACAGTACTGTAGTAGAATAGAATTTGTGTTGTTGTTGTATGTACGACGGGAGGAGGGCATGTGGCCCGTAGCCAGATCATGTGAATCATTAGCTTGACATAATTATGTTACACGGAAGTTTATGGCCATATAGTCTTCTGTGCCTTCCCGTACATCCAATTCAATGGATTCTATTTTAAAATCAACTTATATTTCTAAATAGGCCGTGTTGTGTTGTCGAGTCCACTAGAGAGGATTACAGTATTCTTGTACAAGCTCTCCAGGTAGCTTGGTGATTCTTCTTATTGCTTATTCACACCGGGTGTTGAATTGTGTCTAAAACTCGTTACTTAAGGAAGAAAATCCAATGTGTCTGCAAAAGTCCCTCCAACATCCAAAGTGGATGTTGAAAGAAATGCACACACACCTAGGAGATTAAAAACACGCACAAACACACACACAAACACATTCACAAACACACTCACAAACACACACACAAACACATTCACAACAATAACAACAACACAAGGAGCAACAAGCGACGGCTGTGTCTCCAGCTCCCAGTGGTCTGGGCAGGGAGAGCCAGAGAGGAGACCCACATCTGGACAACACAGCAGCAGAGGAGACGGAGAGACCAGAACCCGTCAGGTCGACGCCCCCTGACACTGATGAGCAACATAAGCATAAGAAAATCCGGGTCACCGAGGCCCCCGGAGGAAGAGTGTCTGGGCCACTTCCCCCCTCGTCTCCCCTCCAGTCAGCCTCCGGCCGGGCGAGAAGAGGAAGCATGAAGCGAAACGAGGAATACCAGCGACAGCGACAACGACAGCGCAGACTTCGGCCGGTCAACGGCGGGGTGGGGGGGCAGGGAAACGGGCCGGCCTTCCAGACCCTTCTGAGAGCATGATGACATCACCGTGACATCACTGTGAGGAGGAGAGGGTCACACACACACACACACACACACACACACACACACACAGACACACACAGACACATACAGACACACACAGACCTACTCTTGTTGTGGCAACATGTATGTGTGTGTGTGTGTGTGTCACTCGGTGACAGAGGGGGGGGGGGGGCTATTCTCATCTCCCATTGATGAGTGAGAGCAGACTGGGAAAGAGAGATCATTATACTACAGTCAACACTTTGCTTTCACACACACGCGCACTCTTTTAGCAAGACAAATCACAAGGACAGCCGATTTAAATATCACAGTAGCCAACGGCTAAAGAGTGGGCTACAACTGTCTGGGTCACGGTCTGTATCTTAAAAGGTAAATGTTAAATGGATTGCATTTATATAGCACTTCCGAAGCACTTTACAGTATTGCCTCACATTCACCCATTCATAAACCGACGGCGGTGTCAACCATGCAAGGTAACAACCAACACGTCAGGAGCAGGTAGGGTTAGGTGGTGTCTTGCTCAGGGACACCTCCACACTTAGCTAGGAGGAGCAGGTAGGGTTAGGTGGTGTCTTGCTCAGGGACACCTCCACACTTAGCTAGGAGGAGCAGGTAGGGTTAGGTGGTGTCTTGCTCAGGGACACCTCCACACTTAGCTAAGAGGCGGAGCCCGGGGATGGAACCAGCAACCTTCCTGTTGCCAGACAACCGCTCTTACCTCCTGAGCTGCTGCCGGCCCACTCTCTCTCTAGCCTACTACTTGTGGACCGTGGCGAGTGCAAGGCGTGCCTGCTATCCTCCGTGAGGGAAGCCATAGCAGGTCTCTCCCAGGCCACACACACACCGTGAATAGGCATCAAAAACAAAGAATGCGTCACACACCTGTGCTCTGCGTAAGCGTACCTGTTGCTAGTGGACCGAGGCACCACCCCTCAGGCTCCTATCTATACAACCTTATCCCCTTCGCCCTCTGTGTGTGTGTGTGTGTGTGTGTGTGTGTGTGTGTGTGTGTGTGTGTGTGTGTGTGTGTGTGTGTGTGTGTGTGTGTGTGTGTGTGTGTGTGTGTGAAGAGGGCTTTGTATTGTCAACCTCCAATTTTCAACGCAATTCAATTTCAGCGTTTCAATAGCTCTCGCTCCAAAGTCTCGCTATTTAGGGTAAACGTGTCGAGTGTTGTCAAACTAGACGGACGCCTCGCGGACTCCATGTGATTGGACTGGACTGGCAGGCGGGTTCACCTGCTCTGCCCTTGGGTTAACGACAGCATACAGCCGATATTCATATTGATGGCTGCATACTAGTCAGCCAGTTTGTGTGTGTGTGTGTGTTTCCCTCAATGGGTTGGGTCACACACACACACTCCTCCTCCTCCTCCTCCTCCTCCTCCTCCTCCTCAGCGTATGGACACAGAGGAAACCTGCTGAACCAGAAGCTCCAGCTTTGTATCTGCAGGGCGATCTGAAATCGCGGCGCGCGGGGAGGGGAGGGATAGGCGGGGCCAGACGGGGGCGGGGCCTCCGGGTTTATGAGGACCCGAGGGTTAATGTTCAGAAAACACGGATGACTGACTGCTCCAGAGTGACTATGGAACAGCAGCCACCACCACCACCACCACTACTACCACCGTTCTACATGACAAACAAAAGAGGAAGGTGGCAGTGTCGGCAACAAGACGACGACCAAAAATGACGACATCAGCTCTTCTTCAGAGGACGCATGCGTGCCAAGAGCCATCGAGGCGGTGAAGCAACGATCGTCATGCCGATAGGAACACCGTGTGCACCGGGTCCTTCCTGACCACCGTCGGTCCCGTGACCTCATCAATCCGAGCTGTGATGTAATGTTTGCGACAGCAACTTTGACTTTTGTGCTGGAACACAAGTTGTTTTTCCCCAAACAACATCCGTCTGTCATGTCAACATCCATAATTACACGACACACTGAGGGCTTAGTATTCATTTGCTCGTGGCTATGAATCATTAGGCAGTATGTTTGTATCTACAGGATGCCTATGAGATCTTCGAATAAAGATGGATCATCAAATATCTATTGCTCATGTGCCCAATCTCCTGGGGCCCATGAGCAATATGCATTCCAGGGGAACGCAAGTGGGCCCCGGACCCCTAGGTTGGGAACCAATCGCACCAACCCTCGCTCACATCCTTAAGGAAAGTTAATGTTTATCAGATTGCAGCTGTATTGACTTTATTACATGGTGACGTTCCCTCTGTGTACAGCAGGCCTACTGTTTAACACATTTAGACCTTGACTTCAAAACATAATGGTGCCCCCTTCAAAAACCTGGGTGTGGAGATAATGTTTGAGAAGTAGCCTACTGACATCTGAACCAAGTCAGCGAGAAGTTGAATGAGCACCATATAAATAAACCACCCCAGTCCACCGGCGTCCAGGTCATGGTTCAAACAACTCTCCTGTCCATTTAGGATTAGAAGTGAATTACTTTGCTCAATTACTTTACCATGACATACTCTAGCATAACATAACATACCCTAAGCTACCCTACATGACATAACATGACATAACCTACCCTACATAACATAACTTCCACCTAAATGGAATACCTGTAGTTCTAATCTATGTAGTTCACGATGGTCTGGGATCCAACAACGAGAATAAGAATCAAACATAGAGAGATGTTGTGATGTTATTGAGGAAACATGGATAATAGATGGTATAGATGAACCATCTATATTGAGAATATGTGCACCACCACCTCCATCACCCACCTCCAGCCACAAGCACCACCACCTCCTCCCACAAGCACCTCCACCCACCACCACCACCTCCACCACCCACCTCCCCACGAAGTTCTCCAGCACCCACCTCCACCCACAACCATCTCCAACTCCACCAGCACCACCTCCACCACGAAGTTCTCCAGCACCCATCTCCACCTCCACCTCCACCTCCACCCACAACCATCTCCAACTCCACCAGCAGCATCACCTCCACCACCTCCACCAGCACCACCTCCACCAGCACCACCTCCTCCTCCACCACCACCACCCACACCACCTCCCTCCACCCACCTGCCCACGAAGTTCTCCAGCACCGAGCTCTTGCCCGCACTCTGTCCGCCCACCACGGCGATCTGCGGCAGGTCCAGGTTGCAGCTCTGGCCGATGGTGCTGAAGGCGTCCTGGAGCTTGTTGATCAGGGGGATCAGGTCTTCCATCCCCCGGTTTCCCCATGGCTGCGCTGCTGCTGGTCTGGATCTGGAGGTCTGGATCTGGATCTGGAGGTCTGGGTCTGGATCTGGTGGTCTGGATCTGGATCTGGATCTGGTGATCTGGATCTGGAGGTCTGGATCTGGTGGTCTGGGTCTGGGTCTGGAGGTCTCGAGGTCTGGATCCGAACCAGAACCAGAACCAGGACCAGCAGCTAGCTCCGCTGTTAGCCTAGCTCCGGGACGGTGTTAAAGAGTCTCCTCCTCCTCCTCCTCCTCCTCCTCCTCCTCTTCCTCTCTCTATTCTAAGCTCTTTATTTTATTTTATTTTATTTTATATTATTTTAGTGATGTTTCGCGGGCTTCTTCTTGACTGCGGAAGTCGCGCGAAAAACGAAGAAAAACTCCGCGAAAGTAAAGTTGCTCCTCGCGCCGCCGTCCGGGATCGGCTGGACGCTCGCGCGCACACACACACACACACACACACACACATACACAACGCACGCGCGCACACGACGTAACGAGGAGAGGGAGCGCGTCTGCGTTTGCCCATTGAGGGGCGTGTCTGGTTAGCTCCGCCCACTGTGTTCCGCACTCAGAACGGGTTCAAAATGGCCCCGAGTGGCCCCTCACATTATTGTTTCTATTATAACAACAGTATTTTTATGCTAATTTTATTATTTGACAAGAGTATTATTATTTTAATTCACAATTTAAGAGTCATTACACTTTTTTTTTACAGATGCATCTCATCATATTGCTTAAGATAAGATAAGATAAGATAGAACTTTATTCATTCCCGTAGGAAATTCTTGTGCCAGGTTGCATAGGCAACACAGTACAATAAAACAATCGAGAAATACACAGAATAATAAAAATGAAATAAAAATAAATAAAATAAAACAAAATAAAATAAACTTGTTTTAATTAATAATACACAAAGTGTGGCGCAGAGTTGTTGCGCGTCGAACGTGGTGACGTCAGCCCCGCGGCACGTCACCACGTTGTAGCGGATGACGTCACTCCAGCATGGCGGCGGCGCCGGGCGGACTCTTCTCTCCGCGCCATGCCGTCTCTGAGGAGCCTCTCCGCGGCCATCATACGTCCTCCTCCGCGGCCCATTGGCCTGCGGGTCGTCGCCGAGTGTCCGGTGACCAAAGCCCGGGCCTGCGACGTGTCCCTGCCGCACGCCGCGCTCCCCACGCCGGTGTTCATGCCGGTGGGGACCCAGGGCACCATGAAGGGGATCACCACCCAGCAGCTGGACGCTCTGGGCTGTCAGATCTGTCTGGGGAACACCTACCACCTCGGCATGAGACCGGTAGCTTCACCTGATGGCTCCATCACCTGACCCCCTGCTTCACCTGATGGCTCCATCACCTGACCCCCCCTTCACCTGATGGCTCCATCACCTAACCCCTGCTTCATCTGATGGCTCCATCACCTGACCCCCTGCTTCACCTGATGGCTCCATCACCTGACCCCCGCTTCATCTGATGGCTCCATCACCTGACCCCTGCTTCATCTGATGGCTCCATCACCTAACCCCTGCTTCATCTGATGGCTCCATCACCTGACCCCCGCTTCATCTGATGGCTCCATCACCTAACCCCTGCTTCATCTGATGGCTCCATCACCTAACCCTGCTTCACCCCTGCTTCATCTGATGGCTCCATCACCTCACCCCTGCTTCATCTGATGGCTCCATCACCTAACCCCTGCTTCATCTGATGGCTCCATCACCTAACCCTGCTTCACCCAGGCTTCATCTGATGGCTCCATCACCTAACCCCTGCTACATCTGATGGCTCCATCACCTAACCCCTGCTTCATCTGATGGCTCCATCACCTAACCCTGCTTCACCCCTGCTTCATCTGATGGCTCCATCACCTCACCCCTGCTTCATCTGATGGCTCCATCACCTAACCCCTGCTTCATCTGATGGCTCCATCACCTCACCCCTGCTTCATCTGATGGCTCCATCACCTGAACCCTGCTTCATCTGATGGCTCCATCACCTAACCCCTGCTTCATCTGATGGCTCCATCACCTAACCCTGCTTCACCCCTGCTTCATCTGATGGCTCCATCACCTAACCCCTGCTTCATCTGATGGCTCCATCACCTCACCCCTGCTTCATCTGATGGCTCCATCACCTGAACCCTGCTTCATCTGATGGCTCCATCACCTAACCCATGCTTCATATATTATATTATATATAATATATATAGTATATGAAGCAGGGTTAGGTGGTGGACCCATCGGATCACCTAACCCTGCTTCATATATTATATTATGATATATAATATAATATATGAAGCATGGGTTAGGTGATCTGATGGCTCCATCACCTAACCCTGCTTCATATGTTATATTATATATCATATATATCTGATGTGATGTAGGACTACTCTCATTATGTGCAATATTCTTAATATTCTTTCTATCAGGTGCAATACGTTTCCTAACCATTATTATTATTATCACAGCTGTATTACACTTCAGTTATTCTGTGTATTTCTCTATTGTTTTATTGTACTGTATTGCTATGCAACCTGGCACAAGAATTTCCTTCGGGATTAATAAAGTTCTATCTTATCTTAAGCGCTAAGCACATGTTACATGTTGTCAACAGGGCCCAGCCTTGATCGAGAAGGCCAATGGGTTGCATGGCTTCATGAACTGGAAGAAGAATCTCCTAACAGTGAGTTGTGAATCTACATTTTGTAACCACTATGTAATAATGCATTTATATAATAACAGCCATGTAGTAAGAGGAGAGGGCATGGATGATGATGCTGATGATGCTTCATATGTGGCAGTGGCTTCAGGAGGAAGGTTGCTCGTTCCATCCCCGGCTCCTCCTCCTAGCTAAGTGTGGAGGTGTCCCTGAGCAAGACACCACCTAACCCTAACTGCTCCTCCTAGCTAAGTGTGGAGGTGTCCCTGAGCAAGACACCACCTAACCCTACCTGCTCCCCCTAGCCAAGTGTGGAGGTGTCCCTGAGCAAGACACCACCTAACCCTACCTGCTCCTCCTAGCTAAGTGTGGAGGTGTCCCTGAGCAAGACACCACCTAACCCTACCTGCTCCTCCTAGCTAAGTGTGGAGGTGTCTCTGCGCAAGACACCACCTAACCCTACCTGCTCCCCCTAGCCAAGTGTTGAGGTGTCTCTGAGCAAGACGCCACCTTTTCTCCAGGACAGCGGCGGGTTCCAGATGGTGTCTCTCGTCGAGCTGTCTGAGGTCACAGAGGAAGGCGTCAAATTCACATCGCCCTACGATGGCAGCGAGATTCTCCTGACTCCAGAGAAATCCATCGAAATACAAAACAGCCTCGGTCAGAGTTCTTAAGCGTTCTCAAAGCCGTCGGCTCCGTTTCAATCCCGTTGGTGGCGCTGAAGGCGTGAGGTGACCACGCGTGTCTGTCTGCCCGCCCGCCCGCCCGTTCTCCAGGCTCGGACATCATGATGCAGCTGGACGACGTGGTCAGCAGCACGGTGACCGGACCTCGGGTGGAGGAGGCCATGCACCGCTCCGTCCGCTGGCTGGACCGCTGCATCGCCGCCAACCGGAACCCAGAGAGGCAGAACCTGTTCGCCATCATCCAGGGAGGCCTGAGTCCAGACCTGCGCCGAGCCTGCCTGGACGGTACCGGTTTTGTTCGGTGTTTTGTTCCGTTGTTGTTTTGTTGTTTTCCTTTCTAACCCCCTGTGCCCATGTTCTCCCCGCCGGCCCGGTTCCGTCCTCACCGCCCCGTAGAGATGACCAAGCGGGACGTGTCGGGCTTCGCCATCGGGGGGCTGAGCGGAGGAGAGGAGAAGGACGACTTCTGGAAGATGGTGACGCTGAGCACCGAGCATCTGCCCCGAGACAAACCCCGATACCTGATGGGCGTGGGGTAACTACCTGACACACACACACACACACGTGGGCAACAATTCGATATTGGTTACTTTCATCTATAACCTTATTGGTTTTTTTATCTACTTAATTAGCTGAAATTCTATTATTGCACTTTGTACATTTTGTCTGTGTTGCCAAGGAAACAGCTGACCATCATTCAATCGTTCTCTTAAATTAATTTGCAGTACATTGATTCAGAACTGTTAAAAGGGGGAGGTGTCAGAGGCTGTTATCGAAAAATAATGCTCACCCATCCATCCATCCATTCTCTTCCTCTTATCCGGGGTCGGGTCGCGGTGGCAGCCGGCTAAGCGGGGGCCCCCCAGGCTTCCTTCTCCCCAGCCACACTCTCTAGTTCCTCCTGGGGGGTCCCGAGGCGTTCCCAGGCCAGATGAGATATATAATCCCTCCAGCGGGTTCTGGGTCTGCCCCGGGGTCTCCTCCCAGTTATCTCCTCCAACTGGGAGGAGATAATGCTCACCCTCGGAATGTTATTGACCAATGAGGATCAAGTATTTACCGATGCTGTGGTGTATAAGTTTACATTTTCCTTGTGAGGCTGCGTCTTCTCATCTGGTGTTACTGTCTCTCTCTACTTGTTCTGCACGCGGGAGGAAGCCTGTAATTCAAGCGTTTGGAAATTCGTTTGTGGTTCGATGAACGCGCACATGCTAATAAAGTTGTGAGTACACAGCATGACCCACAGGAACAACAACAACAACAACAACAACAACAACCACGTGTCTCCGTGTTCATGCTCTTCCAGTTACCCGGTGGATCTGGTCGTCTGCGTGGCTCTGGGCTGCGATATGTTCGACTGCGTCTTCCCCACGCGCACGGCAGTAAGCATATTCACACGTAGTAATGCAATGATCCAGTCGTCTCGTACAACAGTCTGACTGATCCGTGTGTTGCCCCCCCCTCCCCCCTCAGAGGTTTGGCTCTGCGCTGGTGCCCTGGGGGTCACTGCAGGTCAAACACAAGCAGTACGCAAAGGACTTCCAACCCATTGACCCGGATTGCCAGTGTCCCACCTGCAAGAGGTAAGCAGAGGTCAAGCAGTCGATTCTGGGGGGGATTATGGGATTAGTCTTTATTGATTTAAAAAAAAAAAAAAACGTTCTTTGCTTTGTCCTGTTTGTTCCATTAGTGTTGGATAGTTTATTTGAAAGCCAATACATGAAACGAACGGTGTCTGTGTTCAAATTACTTTTAGATCTGTAATTAGAGATAATCAAATGATTCACGTTTATAGCCAGTGGGTTTTTAAATCTTATTTTTATACATCTCAACGGTTGCTCGGCCTCGTGGAATTACCTCTACTTGCTACTGACCAAATCCCATGAAGGAACAACAATAAAACGACTCTGTGACGTGTGCACCGCAAGAGGAAGAGTTTGTTTGTGATTTATATTTTGTGGTGCAGCCATAGCCGTGCGTACCTGCACGCCTTGTTCAAGCACGACACGGCCGCCATGCATCACGTCACCATCCACAACATCTCCTACCAGGTGAGTCAGGCTATCGATATTACATTATTATTATTATATAATATAATATAATATCCGGTCAACAGCTGCTCTGCTCTACAATAAACTGGTTTCTGGTGGTCGGTGGAGAGTGTGGCAGGGTGAATTACTACTTAGTTTTTTTTATAGACATTATAATTGGTCATTTTTAATTGAATAGTTTGATCCATGCAAATCCGTGCATCTAATTTCCATGAAGTATAAAAGGCAACAGAAACTATCAGGCATTTAATGTTGCTGCAAGCGGACTTGTCAATCCATTTTAATTGATTGTAACTGATTTCCCTGCGTCTGTACACACACACACGCTGACGAGTGGTAATTGTTTATGTACAGCGGAGTTATCTGCTGCGTTAATCGCCGTGTCGTCGTGTCGTTCTGCAGCTCAGCCTGATGCGCTCCGTCAGACAGAGCATCGTCGACGGCCGGTTCCCCGAGTTCGTCAGGTCCTTCATGAAGAGGATGTTTCCCCCGGGCGAGCGGTACCCGCGCTGGGCCGTGGACGCCCTCGCCTCCGTCAACGTCACCCTGGATCCACACTGAACACACCAAACGCCTTCTATATTTATAGTTGTGCTTTTATCGTCCCTTTTTTTATATAAATAGCCTTTCTAATAAACCGTTTCTTATCTCTTGTTGTTTTTGTTAACATCTTGCATAAACCTTTGCTGAACTTGTACATTATATTGATTATATTATGACCGCGGAAGGGCGGATGACCTATCCACTTTGACCTGTTTGCATTTTTTGTGGGTTCCATGGCTGCAAAGCCAAAAACATTAGTTAATGCTCTTTTTCAATATATTTATCTTATTTACATGAACTAATGTTGACATGATGCATCTGTCAGGCTGTGGTGTGGTGAGACGGCCGCTAGGTGGACAAGAAGAGAAACCCATCGAGTTAATTGACCTTTCTTAATGAGACTCTGGCCTCAGCTCTGTTTACTAAAATAGGAACATTGATCGGTTAAATGTAAATTCAATACTTGACGTCGTTTGTTAACAAAGCCCCCATAACCCCTATTACTCGGCTTGGGAGTTGTTTTGATGTCACTGCCACACCAGACATGACTAAATGGTTCCACGTCTACTTACTAGCCTAACTATACAGTATATCTGGTTATCAGCACCTTAACTAGTTCTCTTGGTTCATTTAAATCTAGGCCCGCCTGACGCCTCTAATAATCTAATCAGGATTATTAGTTCAACATCTCAATTAGTTCATATGAGAGCCCAGGGGATTAGATTACTGCTTCACACAATCTGGTCTAATTGTCTTTAATAGGCAGAAAGTGACCTTTTTTCCCCTCTTTGTCTGAAAGCTGTGTGATATGAACACTGTTTATTGTTCTTAAACGTTCTCATGTTGCCATGCGGGGGGAAATATGTCTTATTATTATATTAGGATTATTATTATGATTCAATTAGCAATGAAGGAGCGTCAGAATGGGTCCAGTTGGTCTGAGGAGAGACCAGAGGAAGAGACCAGAGGAAGAGACCAGAGGAGAGACCAGAGGAAGAGACCAGAGGAGAGACCAGAGGAAGAGACCAGGGGAGAGACCAGAGGGGAGACCAGAGGGGAGACCAGTTTCACAGGCGTGTCACCAAAAGTCTCCCCGCGCATCAGGAGCGAGCAGCAGCCTCCCGACCTGTTGCTGCACGGAGGAGGAGGAGGAGGAGCAGGAGGAGGGGCAGCAGGAGGAGGAGGAGGAGAGACCAGATCGTTGGTCTGGGGGATGCCATGAGCCGCAGCAGTACCCACCTGCAGCAGCAGCAGCAGCAGCAGTTATTTTATTTGATTGTATTTTATTTGAAGGGATCGCTTTAGTGTCGAGCTGCGGTTGCTTGGCTCTTCCTCTCCTCCAGGTTATTATTTTTCTTTTTCACCGCCGAGGAGGAGGAGGAGGAGGAGAGGAAGGGGCACCATGGTGGAGCTGGAGAAGGAGGTGCTCCCGCTGCCTCCTCGGTACCGCTTCAGAGACCTGTTGCTGGGAGACTGGCAGACTGACGACAGGTAGGGAGACGCGCAGAAACTTACAATCGCAAAAACAATAATGTACAATGACAATAATGCATAAAACAATAATGCACAATAACAATAATGCATAAAACAACAATGCACAATAACAATAATGCATAAAACAATGCATACAACAATAATGCATAAAACAATAATGCATAAAACAATAATGCACAATAACAATAATGCATAACAATAATGCAAAACATAATGCACAATAACAGTTAATGCATGAAACAATAATGCACAATAACAATGCGCATCCCTGTACACACTTTGCACTTTTGTTCCTTGCGCATACTTTTCTGTTCCAAGCCCAGCATCTTCTTGTCCAACGTCAACACTTCTTAATGCGTTTTCCCTGGCAGGTTGTATTGTATATATGTATATATGTATATATTGTATATATTGTATATATATGTTGTATATGCTATGTTATATATGTTATAATCCTCTTGTAATGTAGGAACAATGTGCGTGTGTGACAATGTGTCAGATTCTGTTATATTCTCATCCTCTCAGTGGCGCAGCAACAGGTGCGCCAACGTGTCTCTGCGCAGGTTTCTTATCATAAAATACAATAAATAACATTTCAAGCCAAACTGTCACGGTCACCGAGACTCTTGTCTTTTAACTGCGGGGGGGTTGAGTCTTTCCTTCTCAAATGAAATAAAGTCAAGCTTAAACATAGCAGCCCATCTCTAGTCATGTTTGTCCTGGAGGTTGGGGAGATATGGGACTGAGATATGGATGGAGCAGTAAGTAGAGGCGTGACTTGGAGGTTATTGTGGAGGAAAAAAAAATCAATAACGCTGCAAATGAACTGTAATAAGTGTACACGTGCTGTCGGTACCAGTAGGCCTGTTCGTGTAGGGTACCCATAACACACAAGAAGGTCAGAACCTGTGGAGACCAAATGACCGAATGGGCCAGCAGGCCGATGCTTTTAGCTGCCTGGAACGCACCAAATCAACTGTCAATCAAAGCCCCATAACTTTCCCCTGACGGTGTGTGTGTGTGTGTGTGTGTGTGTGTGTGTTATTAACGGCTGGCTCGGAGACCAATGACTTTGCATATCCCGATGAGTTCATTATAGCGCCTAATGGAAAAACCGTATTCCCCATTTCACGGCTGGTCTCCTGTGTTGCTAAGTGAGAGATGAGGCTCAGAGAGATGAGTGTTTCGGGTCAGATAATCGCCATAAACATCGCCATGAAGACGCCTTCGGTGGTGGTCGACATTTTGACGTTCGCAGCTGAGACTCGACGTGGCGCAATGCTGCCCGCCACGCCTGCAGGCCGCCATTTTGTCAGTGGTGGTGTTTACTGGCTTCTTGCCTCATCTACAGTAGATGAGGCTTAGGATCCAGACCCACACATTAGCCCCTCGGTGAGGATCCAGCAGCAGCAGCAGCAGCAGCAGCAAGGACCTCATGCAGCCCTGAGCCCTGTGTGGCGCTGTCGTCGCTTTCCATTGCAGAACCGTCGGCCCAAACACCTCGCCGCCCGCCCGTCCGCCCACCACCCACCGAGCGACCGACCCACCGACCGCCACCGGTACGACCCCGCTGGGTGCAGCAGAGTGACCCCAGCAGCCCGGTCTTCACTGTGGGCTGCGAAGTGAAGAAAAGAGGGTTCCCCCGAGGAACATGATGTCATTTTGTTCCTCAGAGGGAAGAGAGACAGTAAAAACGTGACAAACAACCCCAAAGAAGAGCATCGATATTTTTCGGGAGGATTTAATCGCTGTAATCCGTGTCATCCATAATGCGACACGAGTGGCGAGGCATTGATTATGCAAACCGTAATGCAGGAGTCTATTTTGAGGGTCTATTTTGGCGAGGGTGGTGGGTGGGCGCGGGAAACACAGCTCCAACAGATGTTTTTTGTGCCGCGCTCCACCAGCAGCTGCTAACGCATAGGGGACGCCGTGTTAGCAAATGACAGGTTTGGGGGGATAGCAAGCCGTCCACGGGCCCCCCAGATCTATTTGTGTGCTTATCTTGTTTATTTGTGTTGTTTTCCATCTGCCCCCCCCTCTCAGAGTGGAGCTCTAGCGCTCTCTGATGACACCCTGGTTAGTCCACAATGCTAATACTAAAACACACACATAGCGGTGAGGCGTCTCTGGATCACAGCTCCACGGTTCGGGAGGACAGGTTCGGTGCTCAGACAGCAGACGTGTGGGACCTCGTTGTGGACGTTGTGGAGGGCGTGTGACCAGCTGGTTGGCTGATCTCAGATCCACAAAGGGAAGTGTTAGCTGCTCTGAAGACCAAAGGACCAAAAGACTCGGTGGTTCGGTAAGGGAGGGAAACAGAGAGAGAGAGAAAGCGCGGAATGAATGTGTGACACTTGGCTTAATTCCAGGGCTGAATCACTAGAAGTATCCCCCCCCGACGCGAGCGCCGGCCCATTAATCCAACGGCAGCATCTCCCCTGCGACTCCAGGAGCTGACCCTCTGCAGACAGGGTGGGGGCGGCAGTAGCTCAGGAGGTATAAGAGCGGTTGTCTGGCAACAGGAAGGTTGCTGGTTCGATTCCCCGGGCTCCGGCCTCCTAGCTATGTGTGGAGGTGTCTCTGAGCAAGACACCACCTAACCCTACCTGCTCCCTGACGTGTTGGTTGTTACCTTGCATGGTCGTCACCCACCGTCGGTGTATGAATGGGTGAAATGTGAGGCAATACTGTAAAGTGCTTGGATAAAAGTGTTGTATAAATACAATCCATTTACCATTTGTCCTACATCACCCTCCTCCCTCAATCACTTGCTATTGCTACTGCCGCTGGCGAGTGCTGCTCTTGTCCAGCGAGGGGAGAGGTGTCTGTCCAGCATTCCACTCCTGCTCCCTGCTCTATTCAGATAGGTACTTCAGCCTGTACTTCACCGCATCCCCGTTTTCAGTCTCTTACCAATCCAGCCTGTTGGCATCTTCATCGCTGCTGTGATTCGAGTGTCTGCAACTCATCATGATGATGATATTTCTCCCTCTCCTCCCTGAACCACTTGTATGCTCTGCAAATTTCACCTCACATTCACCGGTGCCAACAATGCAATGTTAGGTGGTGTCTTGCTCAGGGACACCTCCACACTTAGCTAGGAGGAGGAGCAGGTAGGGTTAGGTGGTGTCTCGCTCAGGGACAGCCATCCACACTTAGCTAGGAGGAGCAGGTAGCGTGTTAGGTGGTGTCTTGCTTCAGGGACCACCTCCCACACATAGCTAGGAGGAGGTGAGCAGGTAGGATTAAGGTGGTGTCTTTGCTCAGGGACACCTCCACACTTAGCTAGGAGGAGGAGCAGGTAGGGTTAGGTGGTGTCTTGCTCAGGGACACCTCCACACTTAGCTAGGAGGAGGAGCAGGTAGGGTTAGGTGGTGTCTTGCTCAGGGACACCTCCACACTTAGCTAGGAGGAGGAGCAGGTAGGGTTAGGTGGTGTCTTGCTCAGGGACACCTCCACACTTAGCTCGGAGGCGGAGCAGGTAGGGTTAAGTGGTGTCTTGCTCAGGGACACCTCTACACTTAGCTAGGAGGCGAAGCCCGGGTATCGAACCAGCAACCTTCCTGTTGCCAGACAACCACTCTTACCTCCTGAGCTACTGCCGGCCCCGTGCTGTACTGCACAACCCACCAAAGCTACCGAAGCTCCCAGGGTCAAGAGGTCTGCTGTAGAAGAATGCAATGTGTTTAAACTGTCCCTTACTCTACTGCAAAACCCTTCCATGAGTTCTCAGGGTGCAAAATAAAGAAGAAATAGACTCGCAGTGTTCCCTCCTCCGTTCTCTACGCTGCTCTCCTGATCCCCGCCGGTGCTGGTCATGGATTTAGAGACGGGTGACTGTTGTAAGGCAGCTAAGCAGAGGAGACGTAGCGAGGAGCAACGAGTTTTTGACACCTTATCTACAGGAGCAGGGCCTGCCACGGGGAGAGAGAGAGAGAGAGAGAGAGAGAGAGAGAGAGAGAGAGAGAGAGCAGAACTGCCTCTGCGCCCTTCTCCTCCTCTTCCTCCTCCTCCTCCTCCTCCTCCCCTGGCCATCATTCAGCGATGTGTTCTCTGTGTTCTCTGCCGGTATGTCACGGCGCTTGGCTGAGGAAATGCCAGATGAGCGGGCGGGCGAGGAACAGGAGGTCTCGTGCGGGTTAATGGTTTGCCATTCGGGAGCCGTTCAGAGTGGTTTGTGTGTCAGGGCTGAGAGATGAGAAGGTCCACACGGAGAGAGAGAAAAAAAAGATTGGAGGCGGATTTGTTTGGGTCTGGGAGAGAGTCCTGAATGCGAGCAGCACGCAGAATGTCGACGGCCACAACCGTGCGCTGTTGTGGTTTCCCCTGCACAGTCTGTGTTGTATTTAGATCATTAGTCGGATAAAATATACTCATTACTCATATAACAACAAGTCTGGTGATATCTCCCCCCCCCCATCCCTTTATCTGGCTTTGTTCATCCCAACAGAAATCATTTTTCATCTTCAATATCTGTCATCTAATGCGTCTGAATTCACAGATAGAAGGAGATGTATTATTGATGCACATCTCCACTCTCAACTCATTCAAGCCCCATTTATTTCCAACAACATCCCCGACTCCTCCAGGGTTGTTGATGTGTTCCTTTACCAAACAAGTGATGAATGTGAAATAAAAACGCAGACTTCTCAAACACGAGGGCGACGGTTAGGCGTCTGTGGTGCGAATGTGATTTCTATGGCAGATTACCATAGAAATCACAGACATTTGGGCCCCCGATGTGTTCTCAGTCGTGTTCTGCCTGCGCATCAGATCTCCATCTCCCCCCATCTCCCCCCATCTCCCTCCATCTCCCCCCATCTCCCTCCATCTCCATCCATCTCCCTCCATCTCCATCCATCTCCATCCATCTCCCTCCATCTCCCCCATCTCCCTCTCCCTCCATCTCCCCCATCTCCCTCCATCTCCCCCATCTCCCTCCATCTCCCCCATCTCCCCCATCTCCCTCCATCTCCCCCCCTCTCCCTCCATCTCCCCCCATCTCCCTCCATCTCCCCCCATCTCCATCCATCTCCCCCTCTCCATCCTCTCCCCATCTCCCTCCATCTCCCCATCTCCATCCATCTCCATCCATCTCCCCCATCTCCCCCCATCTCCATCCATCTCTCCCCCATCTCCCCCATCTCCCCCATCTCCCCCATCTCCCCCTCTCCCCCCATCTCCATCCATCTCCCCCCATCTCCTCCTCTCCCCCCCATCTCCTCTCCATCTCCCCCCATCTCCCCCATCTCCCTCCCTCTCCCCCCATCTCCTCTCTCCCCCTCCTCTCCTCTCCTCCTCTCCCCCATCTCCTCCTCTCATCTCCCCCATCTCCCCCATCTCCCCCATCTCCCCCATCTCCCCCATCTCCCTCCATCTCCCTCCCATCTCCCCATCTCCCTCCATCTCCCCCATCTCCCCCCATCTCCCCCCATCTCCCTCCATCTCCCCCATCTCCATCCATCTCCCCCCATCTCCCTCCATCTCCCCCCATCTCCATCCATCTCCATCCATCTCCCCCCATCTCCCCCCATCTCCATCCATCCCCCCATCTCCCTCCATCTCCATCCATCTCCCCCATCTCCCCCATCTCCATCCATCTCCCTCCATCTCCCTCCATCTCCCCCCATCTCCATCCATCTCCCCCCATCTCCCCCCATCTCCCATCTCCCCCATCTCCATCCATCTCCCTCCATCTCCCCCCATCTCCCCCCATCTCCCTCCATCTCCCCTCCATCTCCCCATCTCCCCCATCTCCCCCCATCTCCATCCATCTCCCCCATCTCCCTCCCATCTCCTCCATCTCCCCCATCCCTCCATCTCCCCCATCTCCATCCATCTCCCTCCATCTCCCCCCATCTCCCCCCATCTCCCCCCATCTCCCCATCTCCCCATCTCCCCCTCTCCCTCCATCTCCCTCTCTCCCATCTCCCCCCATCTCTCCTCCATCTCCCCCATCTCCCCCATCTCCATCCATCTCCCCCCATCTCCCCCCATCTCCCCCATCTCCATCCATCTCCCTCCATCTCCCCCCATCTCCTCCATCTCCTCCCTCCCCCATCTCCCTCCATCTCCATCCATCTCCCCCATCTCCCTCCATCTCCATCTCCCCCATCTCCCTCCATCTCCCCCATCTCCCTCCATCTCCCCCCATCTCCCTCCATCTCCCCCCATCTCCATCCATCTCCCCCGATCTCCATCCATCTCCCTCCATCTCCCCCCATCTCCCTCCATCTCCCCCATCTCCCTCCATCTCCCTCCATCTCCCCCCATCTCACCCCAACAAGCCCTCCTCTTCCTGTGACTCTCCTAGAACTCGCTGGCTGGTGGCGGCTGTGGGACGGACCCAAACGCACACACATCCCGGACACCAGAGAATACATGAAGTGTCTGATTTATTTCTACAACGGGCGGTCAGACAAAGGGAACACCGAGTCTCTGGGAGGGAACAAGGAAACACAAAGAGAAGGAACTAGGAATCTACACTGAGAACACAGGAAAACAGGGTTAGACAACGATCTGCCGTTGATTGGATGAATCGCTTGGGTTGATCAACTGTGGGCGTGGCCAGCAGGACGAATCTCAGGAAATGACTTAATCGGGGGAGGAGCCAGGGATTGTTGATTGGTGATGATGCGCCGCAGGTGAGGAAGATGATGATGACGGTGTGTCCGGGGGGGCGTGTCCGGGGAGCGAGCGGGGACAGATGTGACGGCGAGGACTTGAAGAGCTCTAATCTAGTCGGGTCACAGCGGAACATGAACTGTCGATGAAGTCAACGGGGCCGCCATGTTCCCCTCGCTCGCTAATTGCAGCTGGGAGCCGGGCTCGTCTGCTGAGGATTAGTCATTATCGCTCGCTGCTGGAGTCGTAGTCCGTTGGTTGTAAGGAGATTATTTCATTAAAAGGAGAAAAAAAACGCATATTTTCACTGGGGAATGCATAGTCTTGCACTTGCACTTATTATGGAAATTGGTTCTGTAACAGAAACAGTTGTGGGAATATGAAAGTTGATGAAGAGAACGACGAGAAAATGGCTGCAATATGTGCATCTTCTAATGCTGAAAGAAATAGCATACAATAGGAATCAATAGTCTGGCTTTCATATTAAGGCAGGTAGCAACAACAACAGATCCTCTCCTCCCCTCCTCCCCTCCTACCCATGATTCACTAACCGTTAACCAATCTAAAATAGCTTTCAAGTTTCAAGTTTCAAGTGTTTTATTGTCACTTACCCGACAGCCGACCGCAGTTATAGAAGAATACAGATAGAAATAGAAGAGCGAACTCATTATTCTGCTTATTATTGCAAGTCGTGGCTACTGGAACGTGACCCACTAAGACAAGCTCTGCAGCTTCTGAAGCAGACGGGAGGGCAGCTGGGCCGCTCACACACATCTCAGCCCGGAGACGGGAGAACCCGGAGACCGGAGAGAACCCTCCGACCGGAACGCTGCCTGGTGGACAGAGAGCCTCCGCAGCTGTGTGGTAGAAGATGCGAGAGATGTCAGGATGGATGCGCCTCAGTAACACACACGGTCCCTGTGGGATCCTGCTGTCGCTATCGAACTCGTTGTCTTTGCTTGTTGTTTGTGCACGCGGCCGGGAGCTCTCAGTCTCAATCAATAGACGGCCGAGAGCAATCGAAAACGTGTTCTTTGTCATCCTTGACGCTCGTACTGATTAAGGGATTATTTAACGGGCTCCATGTGACCGCGAGGCACAGGCGAACAACAAGTTGCTCAACAAGCCCCCCGCAAGGCATCAGAGAGACGTCTAGTTGTCCATATCTTGTCCTCTTCCAGGATAATCGATACTCAACTCACCTCCTCCTCCACCACTCCGCCCCTCTGAGTGCCGTGTGATGAAGATTTTAGCTTTGATGAGCCACAGAATGAAAGCAAACCCCTCGAGCTGCGAAAGCACGGCCGATCCTTCGCCAACCTCTGAGTCTCAGCTTACCTCATCGAGAGAGAGACACAAACACAACACACAGCCGAGCGACCGTGTGGCTGTCGTGGTCACAGAGAGGCGTCGTCTCTTATCTGTCAGAGTGGTAACTTGAGCAAACGGAATGGATTTAGATATCACACTAATGTGATCAAACGTTGAATATCTGTGCACATCACTCAGCGGTTAATAGCTAAGAGGACAATATGAGAAAGGCGAGATATAATTAAATTTAGGCCTAACTGAGATTTAATGAAATTGCAACCAACTGAGATGTGTGATGCACTCAACCAGTTTATGACATCTTCCTCCGCACGCATACGTGTGAGATGTGAGGGGTGAAAACTGAAAGATAAGCAAATAGATGCACATTATAAAAAGCACTTGCTGGGGGTCGTGGCTTCAGCCCCAGCAGCAGCAGCAGCAGCAGCAGCAGCAGCAGTCTCAGGCCTCCTGGGCAGCGTAGCGTGGAAGTGCTTCTGCAGGCCGGAGCTCCGGGCCTTTTATGTGTTTTCCATTGATGTGCGCTAGGAAGCAGAGCTAACAGCAATAGCTAAACAGATCTCCTCCGCACCGCGACTGGGCCTCGATCAATCAAGCGGGGAATTGAGGAGGATGTCGCCTGGATGAGGTGTGTCACGGTTAATTTGTGCACAGCCAGAGCGGCGTCCAGGAAATGGCTCAGAAGAAACGCTTGTTTGTTCAGTTACTTACCGTCAAGGTCTCCGGTGGACCGAGAGAAGACTTGGATTGAGTTTGAAGTGCACAAAGCTCCACTGACATGTGACCGTCAATCGCGTCAATCGAGTTATTCGGTTATTTATCATTTTTCGTGTGCATTTTCTCGTGAATGATGAGATCAAGGATATGTATTTAGGGGTTTTTTCAGCTGTAAATGTAGGACATTTGTATTTGTATTTATATTTTGTGTCTTTCGGTGTCTTTAAAGGGGCTTTACATTTCGCCATTACAAGGCGCCTCAAAATTGTCATGGCTTGTCATTGTCATGACTCATCACCCTCACACCTGCTGGTGTAATCGGGCTCCTTTAAGGTTGCTATCTCTTTTCTCTGGCGAACATCAACATGTACTGTATGTGTTGAGTGTGGAACTGGGTCAGGGCCACCCCTGTGTGTGTGTTGTGTGTGTGTGTGTGTGTGTGTGTGTGTGTGTGTGTGTGTGTGTGTGTGTGTGTGTGTGTGTGTGTGTGTGTGTGTGTGTGTTGTGTGTGCGTGTGATGTGTTTGTATCTGTGTGTGTGTGTGTGTGTGTGTGTGTGTGTGTGTGTGTGTGGTGTGTGTGTGTGTGTGTGTGTGTGTGTGTGTGTGTGTGTGGTGTGTGTGTGTCTGTGTGTGTGTGTGTGTGTGTGTGCGTGTTCAATTGTTGCGTGTCTTTCTATTAAAGCTGCCATTCATCTTTTTCACACCACGTACCCAGAATGCATCTTGCCTTTCATACAAGCGACAATGCAAGCAACAAAACCTTTACAACGCTGCTTCATGCTGACATCTGTGTGCGTCTTGTGTTACTTGGCAACTGAATATCGTCCATTAAAATGAAATGGTTAACAGCACACAATGAAATATTGCAGCGTGTCTGCAATTCTGTTGGAAGAGCCTTCCAGCTCTCGGCTCCAGTGAGATATAATCTCTCTGCACGTGTCATTAGTTTTGTCGTAATCTGGTTATTATATTTAATCGTCGACGCTCTCATCACTCCGTCCTTCTAGGAGCCACAGACCCCTGAGATGCTGCAGTCATCTCTGGGAGAAGGTTGCATAATATTCCTACTGATCTACTGGTTACGTGACGAAAACCAAAGAACCTACGGGAATATTTACATTTGAAATGTTAATTTTAGTCATGAGTTATTTTAGTCATTTGAGTTATTTTAAATCAAAGCATGTCGGCAAAATCCTTCCATTTTAAGGCTCTGTGCAGACTATTCCGCGCGGTATACGGCACCACTGAGTCATTCATTTCAATTCGGTGTACTTTTGTGTGAAAGGTGAAGCGAACAAAAGGCTGATGGTCGTCCAGCAGCAACACATTACAGAGCCGCCGGCGGACGCAGACGGCAGATGAGACATCGGTCTCAATTTTTATGTTCTTCTTCTTTTTGCTTTTCTCATCTGTGCGATACTCGTGCAGTCCCTCCAACGCAAGGAGAAATAGTAAAGCAAAGGCTTCCGGGTGATTTATTCATCCGTAGCTCAGTAAATTCTGTGTCAGCCCTTTATCTGTCTCGCTCCCCTTTACGCCGCCACCGCGCTGTTCTTAATTAAAGCCTCTGGGATTATCGCCTTTGGAATTGATGATATGAAACACACAGTTTTGTATTACTTGTGATCTGTTGTCTGAACCGGGAATAGATGAAGTTGTTTGTGGGCTGGCAGCTCTCTTCTGTTGTTGTTGTTGTTGTTGTTGTTGTTGTTGTTGTAGCGCACAGCAATCACAGCACATTAGCTACGTAACTTTAATATCCTTTCCACTCCGCCTAATCTCTCAGAGCTGTCGTTGCTCATCTGTTTCCACTTGTTGCTTCCTCTGGCACCGCTCCACAAAGGGGAGGGGGGGAGAGGGGGGAGAGGGGGGGGGGGGTGGAGCATCACAGCAGGAGGCGTGTCCCGTCTCTTAAACTCCCGTGTCGTGGATTTTACCACTGCTCTGACATTCGTAAGAGGGTGATCAGGAAGACCAAAGTTTGAAAGTTAAAGACTTTATTTGTCACAGCCAATAGTAACAATAAGCCTGAGTCAGCTCTGCAGAGAAGACTGAATTCATTCCTCTATGACTCCGACCTATATTCGCATCGTCACGTGATCAACGTCACATGGTCTTCGTGAGATCGTCGTCGTGAGAGTGTAGTCGTGAGAGTGTAGTCGTGATAGTCCAAACCCCATTTAAAGTAACAGTAACATAGGTTCTCTTTTCTACTATTAATTCAAGAAATTATATGGCAGAATGTGACGCCCTCCTTGCCTAGTCATAAATGACGGTGACGACTGGTCATGCAGATAAGCAACTGGGGAAGAGGTTATCTTTCTCTACCCTTAATTCACCCATACATTATAATGACAAGCCATTCTTATGAATATACCAGTAAAATATCTCCAATACCGTCTCCTATCATCAGCCTCTGAATGCGTCCCCATGCTGCTGATGGTTTGATGGTGTGTGTGTGTGTGTGTGTGTGTGTGTGTGTGTGTGTGTGTGTGTGACAGGTAGGGGAGAGAGAGAGACAGGTAGGGGAGAGAGAGAGAGAGACAGGTAGGGGAGAGAGAGAGAGAGACAGGTAGGGAGAGAGAGAGAGAGGTAGGGGAGAGAGAGAGAGAGACAGGTAGGGGAGAGAGAAGAGAGGTAGGGGAGAGAGAGACAGGTAGGGGAGAGAGAGAGACAGGTAGGGGAGAGAGAGAGAGAGACAGGTAGGGGAGAGAGAGAGAGAGAGAGAGAGAGGTAGGGGAGAGAGAGAGAGACAGGTAGGGGAGAGAGAGAGAGAGAGAGAGACAGGTAGGGGAGAGAGAGAGAGAGAGAGACAGAGAGAAGGTAGGGGAGGAGAGAGGAGAGAGAGGAGGAGGAGGAGGGGAGGAGAGAGGAGGGAGAGAGGGGAGAGAGAGACAGAGACAGGGGGGAGAGAGAGAGAGAGAGAGAGAGAGAGAGAGAGAGAGAGAGAGAGAGAGAAGAGACAGAGAGAGAGAGAGAGAGAGAGATTGCGAGCTGATTTTCTGTTGGAGCTTGAATCAGAACTGTTAGCATGAGACAAATTGACCGCACAAACCTGTATTGCGTCGTGGGGTGAAGTAAGA
>PIJE02003600.1:0-37006 GCA_002895965.2 Coryphaenoides rupestris | reverse complement strand
CATGGTGCTTTGATGTAATGCAGATCACAGGACAAAAGACACAAACACATGAACCACCATCCATCCATCCATTTGCGTCCGCTTATCCGGGGTCGGGTCGCGGTGGCAGCCGGCTAAGCAGGGCCCCCCAGGCTTCCTTCTCCCCAGCCACGCTCTCTAGTTCCTCCTGGGGGGTCCCGAGGCGTTCCCAGGCCAGACGAGATATATAATCTCTCCAGCGGGTTCTGGGTCTGCCCCGGGGTCTCCTCCCAGTTGGACGTGCCCGGAAAACCTCCAAAGGGAGGCGCCCGGGGGGCATCCTAATCAGATGCCCGAACCACCTCAGCTGACTCCTTTCGATGCGGAGGAGCAGCGGCTCTACTCCGAGCTCCCTCCGGATGTCTGAGCTCCTCACCCTATCTCTAAGGCTGAGCCCAGCCACCCTGCGGAGGAAACTCATTTCGGCCGCTTGTATCCGCGATCTCATTCTTTCCGGTCACTACCCAAAGCTCGTGACCATAGGTGAGGGTTGGAACGTAGATGGACCTGTAAATCGAAAAGCTTCGCCTTCCGGCTCAGCTCCCTCTTCACCACAACGGACCGGTACAGCGCCCGCATCACTGCAGACGCTGCACCAATCCATCTGTCCATCTCCCGCTCCATTTTGCCCTCACTCGTGAACAAGACCCGAGATACTTGAAACTCCTTCGCTTGAGGCAGCAACTCACTCCCAACCCGGAGGGAACACTCCATCGTTTTCCGGCAGAGAACCATGGCCTCAGACTTGGAGGTGCTGACTCTCATCCCGACCGCCTTCACACTCGGCTGCAAACCGCCCCAGTGCATGCTGGAGGTCACGGTCTGATGTAGCCAACAGAACCACATAATCTGCAAAGAGCAGAGATGCAATTTTGAGGTCCCCAAACCGGACACTCTCCTCACCTCGGCTGCGCCTTGAGATTCTGTCCATGAAGATCACGAACAGAACCGGTGACAAGGGACAAACTTGGCGGAGTCCAACACCCACTGAGAACGTGCTTGACTTTGTGCCGAGAATACGGACACAGCTCGCACTTTGTGGGTGTACCTTCCCAATGTGTCTCCTCGTATTCTTCCATTGGCAATGTATAGGCCTAGTGCTCGGCACAGTTGGAGAACCTGTGTCCCATTTGTCTTGGTCAGTTTGTCATAATTGTTTCTGTGGGGGTATGTTGGGAGGTGGAGACTATTACCCACGATATGTTTGTCTCCCCCCCCCAAAGAATCGGCACCTTAACGTGGTGGGGGGGTTTGGGTGCCCCTGTGACCCTGGGAGCTGTGTTGTCCGGGGCATTAGCCCCTGGTAGGGTCTCCCAAGGCAAAGTGGTCCCAGGGGAGGGGCCAGACTAAGAGCGATTCAAAGACCCCATGAAAAGACTCCCAAAGAACTCACCTCGCCCGGACAAGGGAAACCGGGGCACCCTTCTGGAGCCAGACCTGGGAGGGGAGCTCGTCGGCGAGCGTCTGGTGGCCGGGCCTGGATCCACGGGGTCCGGCCGGGCCAAAGCCCGAAAAGACTACGTGGAGTCACCTCCCTGTGGGCTCACCACCTGCAGGGAGAGTCATTGGGGTCGGGTGCGTTGTATACCGGGCGGTAGGCAAAAGCGGGGTCCTGGGCGTGCGGATCCCCGTCATCGCCGACTGGTTCTAGGGACGTGGAACGTCACCTCACTGGCGGGGAAGGAGCCTGAGCTGGTGCGGGAGGTGGAGCGGTACCAACTAGATATGGTTGGGCTCACCTCCACGCACAGCACCGGGTCTGGAACCAAACTCCTGGAGAGGGGCTGGACCCTCTACTTCTCCGGAGTTGCCCAGGGTGTGAGGCGCCAGGCGGGTGTGGGGATACTCGCAAGTCCCCGGCTGAGCGCCGCTGTGTTGGAGTTCTCTCCGGTGGACGAGAGGGTCGCCTCCATGCGACTGCAAGTCGCTGGGGGGAAGGCTCTGACTGTTATGTGTGCCTACGCACCAAACAGCAGCTCAGAGTATCCGGCCTTCTTGGAGTCCTTGGGTGGCATCCTGGAAAGGGTTCCATCCGGGGACTCCATAGTTCTACTCGGGGACTTCAACGCACACGTGGGCAATGGAGAAACCTGGAGGGGAGTGATTGGGATGAACGGCCTGCCCGATCTGAACCAGAGTGGTGTTTTGTTATTGGACTTCTGTGCTAGTCATGGACTGGCCATAACAAACACCATGTTCGAACATAGGGTGGTCCACAAGTGTACCTGGTACCGGACCACCTTAAGCCAAAGGTCGCTGATCGACTTTGTAATCGTATCAGCAGATCTACGGCCGCATGTTTTGGACACTCGGGTGAAGAGAGGAGCAGAGCTGTCAACTGATCACCACCTGGTGGTGAGTTGGATCAGATGGCGCGGGAGGCTGCCAGACAGACCTGGTAAACCCAAACGTGTAGTGAGGGTGAACTGGGAACGTCTGGTGGAAGCCCCTGTCCGTAGGGTCTTTAACTCCCACCTCCGGAAGAACTTCTCGTGCATCCCGGGGGAGGTTGGGGACATGGAACCTGAGTGGGCCATGTTCAGAGCCTCCATTGTAGAGGCTGCAGCTCGGAGCTGTGGTCAAAAGGCTGTCGGTGCCTGTCGTGGCGGCAACCCAAGAACCCGTTGGTGGACACCAGCGGTGAAGGAAGCCGTCAGGCTGAAGAAGGAGGCCTTTCGGGCCTGGTTGGCTCAGGGGTCTCCTGAAACAGCAGACAGGTACCGGGAGGCCAAAAGGGCCGCAGCTTCAGCGGTTGCTGAAGCAAAAACCCGGGTGTGGGAGGAGTTCGGGGAGGCCATGGAGCAGGACTTTCGGTTGGCCTCAAGGAAGTTCTGGCAAACTGTCCGGCGACTCAGGAAGGGAAAGCAGGGCTTGGCTCAGGCTGTGCTCAGTCGGGAGGAGAACTGCTGACCCAGACTGAGGATATTGTCGGGCGGTGGAAAGAACACTTTGAGGAGCTCCTGAATCCGACCAGTACGTCCTCTGTGGAAGAGGCAGAGTCTGAAGACTCGGGGGAAGTCTCACCCACATCCTTGGTAGAGGTCACTGAAGTAGTCAACAAAGCTCTTCAGTGGCAAGGCGCCAGGTGTGGATGAGATTTGCCCTGAACGCTGAAGGCTCTGGACATTGTCGGGCGGTCGTGGCTGACACGCTTTAGTCAATGTAGCGGTGGAGGTCGGGGACAGTACCTGTGGAATGGCAGACCGGGGTGGTGGTCCACATTTTCAAAAAAGGGGACCGGAAGGGTGTGCTCCAACTATCGGGGTATCACACTGCTCAGCCTCCCCGGGAAAGTTTATTCCAGGGTGCTGGAGAGGAGGCTCCGGCCGATTGTCGAACCTCAGCTTCAGGAGGAACAATGCGGATTCCGTCCTGGCCGTGGCACAGTGGACCACCTCTTTACCCTCGCAGGGTTGTTGGGGGGGGCATGGGAGTTTGCCCATCCAGTCTACATGTGCTTTGTGGACTTGGAGAAGGCCTATGACCGTGTCCCCCGGGGAATCCTGTGGGGGGTACTACGGGAGTATGGGGTACAGGGGCCGTTGGTACGTGCCATTCGATCCCTGTAAGAACAAAGTGCGAGCTGCGTCCGTATTCTCGGCACAAGTCAAGCACGTTCTCATGATAAAATTCTTGAATGATAAATTTAAATTGGCTATCCTTAAATCATGGCAGGTATATTTCCAAACATTTGGAACCAAGGATCAATCACACCAATCTATGAAAACGCTGATAAATTTGACCCAAATAATTACAGAGGGATCTGTGTGACCAGTAACCTGGGGAAACTGTTCTGCAGCATTCCAAATGGAAGACTGCTAGATTACATTGAGGAACACAATTCTTTAAGCAAAAGCCAAATTGGATTTCTCCCAAAATACAGGACAATGGATCACATATTCACACTCCACACATTGATTGAAAAAGAAATTCACCAAAATAAAGGAAACATCTTTGCATGTTTTATAGATTTCCAAAAAGTCTTTGACTCAATCTGGCATGACAGAATTTTGTATGCACTCATCGAAACGGGTATTGGAGGGAAAACATATGATATAATTAAATCAATCGACAATAATAACCGATGCACAGTCAAAATTGGCAATAAACAAACACATTCCTTCCATCAAAAACGTGGTGTCAAACAGGGTTGCAATCTCTCCCCCACACTTTTCAACATTTATATTGATAAATTGGCAAAAACACTAGAAACATCTCCAGGCCCCGGCGTCAACCTACAGGACACACAGGTTAAATGTCTGCTTTATGCGGATGACCTGGTCCTACTGTCCCCAACACAGGAAGGGCTTCAACAACACCTGGACCAACTAAACAAGTTCTGCAAGACCTGGGCTCTCACAGTCAACCTGAAGAAGACCAACATTATGATCTTCCAAAAAAGGTCTGGGCCCCAAGACCCAAAACATCAATTCTATTTGGACACTATCAAATTACAAAACACAAAAAATTACACATACTTAGGCCTCAATATCAGTCCCACTGGTAACTTCAAAATCGCTGCAAACAACCTGAGAGTCAAAGCAAGAAGAGCCTTCTATGCAATCAAAAGAGGCATCAAAATTGAAATCCCAATCCAAATCTGGCTGAAGATCCTCGCCTCAGTCATAGAGCCCATTGCCCTATATGGCAGTGAAATCTGGGGTCCACTCAGCAAACAATTAAAATTTGACACTTGGAGTAAACACCCAATTGAATGCCTACATACCGAAATTTGTAAAAATATATTGCACCTCCAAAGGAAAACCCCAAATAATGCCTGCCGAGCAGAACTAGGACAATATCCCCTNAAACAATTACTCTTCTTTTATGAAAATAAAAAAAACATGAAAAGTGCTATATAAGTCCTATGTATTATTATTATATATATATTATATATATATATTATAATATATATCAAAAACAATTACTCTTTTAAGAAAAAAATTAATTTAAAAGTGCGATATAAGTCCTATGTATTATATATATATATATTACATAAATTATATATATATATATAATATACTGTATATTATTATTATTATTACAAGGTCTGTTTCACAAAATCTGTTTCACAAGGTATATGCTATATAAGTCCTATGTATTATAATTATTATATATATAGTATATACAATACGTATATTATATATATTATTATTAATACAAGGTCTGTTTCTGTGTAAGTCTCTCTCACAGGGTCTCTCACACAGAAATTTGTTCTCTCTCCCACGGCTGCGAGAAAAGAATGACCGACACATCATCCGGGCAGAACATTTGTCTCATGTCGTGTCCGAGAACTATTGTATGATTGGTCAATTTGAAGTGGGCGTGGTTAATGCGCTTTCCGTCTGCGTGGAAGCTTGTTGCTGTGGGCAGGGCCTTTGAGGACTTCCCAGGAGTTCTGCACTTGAGTTTTTCGTGAATCATGTTTTCTTCCTTGAAAACAAAATATGAAGTGTGCTTTCATAAGCTAGAACCAACCGATTTAAAGAGAAAAGCTTCTATAACACGGAGATATGGCGTTTTTACTGCCGTTTCTTTACTGTAACCTGCTTTTACACTGGGACAATGAGATTTGAATTAATATTGTGGGCGAGATGGCAATTTAAAAAAAAAATTATTTCTTTTTTTGTCTGTTCTCCACTCTAGCGGTGACGTCACCCGCTCTGGCCAGCACAATACACACCCATGTTAAAGTCTCTGAGGAGCTGAAAAATTGCGTCGTTATTGTTGTGGTGTAATTTAATAAGCTTATTGAATACTAAGAGATTATTTGAAGCCCGCACACTTGGACACTACATTAGTGGCAGCATTATTTGGCTTGTTTCCTTACTGTTGGATGAGCTTTGTAGCTGAAGGCATGGATGACGAGGTAAGAGTGGACATCATTCAAAATGGCGCCCCTGCAATGCTTCTGCTCCAGCAGGGCTCCATGAGTTGAAAAGCTTGAAGGTGGCTGAAAAAACTGACTTTTTGGTGGGGACTCCTGTCACTCCGAGGCTCATAAATCCAAAAGTATAAGTCACATACATAGTATACAGACAAAAAATTTGATTGTGTGTTATATGAAGTTACGGCCACACCCATTCTCACACGTGTGTGGGGGCGTGGCCTAATGGCCGTCTACCGCATAAGCAACGCCCTTTGGGGGGGCTCTAGAACGTTCCCGCGAGAAAATGGCGGCAATAATGAAATACTGGCTTTAAACAGAGTGGCTGGCACTCCTGGTCACTTTCGAGCTCATAAATCAAAAGTATAGTGTTGTTTCACATAGTTACATATATGCGTGACCGTCACAAGTGTACTACCGTTTTTTGGATGTTAGATGATGTAGTGGAGTTAATATTGTGGGCCGGGATGGAGTTTTAAAAATCAGATTATATTTATTTTTTCTCGTCTGCTCTCTCTCTAAGTTCACCCTGTTGCAATCTCTGCCTCCCCTGGCGGCTTGTTTGGGAAATAGTGGTGTGGCGCATAGGTGTGTGTGACGTAGTAGGACCAGGTGTGTTGTGGGTAATATAAGAACAAATGATCGCGAGTCCGGTGCGAATAGTAGAGTAATCCATGCTCCAGTCGGATGTTAGCAAGCAAGTGCCTTTTATGCCCATGAATATACCACTGTGTACCAATAAAGCCTAGTTCATTGCTGCACCAACCAACGCCTCACTGTTTCGTACTTCGGCTCTGTCAACCCGGACCCATAGACGCAAGTTACCTGCAATGAGCCAAGTTATTAGAATGAGACCAGCTCACTCCCAACTACGGTTCGGAGCGTGGAAGCTGTAAAGGTAACACTGGGGGCTCGTCCGGGATCGACAAAGCGAGAAGAAAAGCGAGGAAAAAGAAAAGGTTACGTCGGACGGTCGGACGCAGAATGACGGCGCTCGGAGCTAAAGCCAATGCTAACGCTCGAAATAGGAGGCCTGTCGAGATGGGGTGCTCAAACGTAAGCACAAACCCATTTTTAATGGATGTAAGAGACACTGTTATGGACCCAGTTAACCACATGGACGGCCGATATGCCGACGGCACTAACCCCTTCGCGGTTAGCATGGAGCTAACGTTAGCCGCGAACGGAGGGATGGTTCACGGCCAGACGCCGTCGCTCAACCTAGCTTTGCCCCCCACGCCACCGCCATCACGGTTGACTAACCCGTTCCTAACGCCCGTGGAATATAAAGCAAATGGTGAGTCCGAGTACATTAATCAGAAAACCTGTGACTGTTCAAAGCATATGGCAGCCAACCCGGTTGCAGCATCACCTTACGGGTCGGAAAATAACCCTGCTCAAACGTTTGCCCTACATGCCACTAACCCGTTCACCCCCACGAATTGTACGGCACAAAGTTTTTTTGCCCCGGCCCACGTACTGTTTCCCCAGGCCACTTCAACACCTTTTCCACCCTCTATGCCCAGCCCGTGGAACGTTGTGGAGTAATAAGCTACGATGATAACTATGCCCCACACCGCGACACCTACCAATACGGCCAGTCAGCCGTGAGAAGGGCCAAGTCGGCGCCACGGTCATCACACACAACGCCAGATGTTGTAACAATGGATGATAGTGACGATGAACATTATGGATATAGAGAGAGAATTCCAATATTGAAGCCAGGCCATTTTGATGGAACGGGCTCCTGGAAAGACTTTATTCACCGGTTCGAAAGCTGTGCGGGGGCAAATCATTGGTCAGAGGCAACAATGGCGGTGCAACTGAGATTTCAGCCTGAACGGCAGGGCTGGAGCTATCGTCCATAAAAACCCCAGATCTGACCGCTGGAGCTACCGCGGATTGGGTGGCTGAGATAGGAGACTGCCTACGCGGGCCGGCGGCTCGAGCATGCAGCAGCCATCGGCCATTGAATTGAGACAGCGGGTTAGGGGCAGAACGAAGCGCTGCAACCTCTTAAGGGTGATATCTTACGAGAAGTGTGCCATCGGTATCTGACCGTACGGTAGCTAGAACAAGGACGCCATCTTAGCGTGGAGGTTTTCCACCAACGCCCTGGGCCTGCACGCCGAGGTGGTGCAAAAACTACTGGAGCAGCAGCCGCGCACCCTCGCCAGAGCATATGACATCGCACACGGCTACGAGACCACCAGGAGGGCCGCCAGGACAGTCACACAATTCATGCAGCCTGGCCAACGCAGCTTTGTAAATCAGCGAGCCAGGGCCGCCACGGTACGTGAAAATAACAGCATGCCAGCTTGTGTGGAGCCAGTGGGGGTAGCTGTCTGGTCCATCGACTCACCAGAGAGGGCTCCAAGATTTAATCAGCAGTGGCGCCAGAAGAAAGACACAAATGTCAAAATGCCTATGGGGGATGTTCAGTGCCACAACTGCTCAGGTCTAGGGCATATGCAGAGAAACTGCCCTTCTCCCCGTCGACCCAGACAGCAAGCTCGGACAGTCAATAACAACACAGCACCCGACACAGGTATAGTGGTCACCTGTACTGCAAGTCAGGAAGATGACATGTGTGTTAAAATATTGATATATGGACTGGAAATGTGTGCTCTGCTTGACTCTGGTGCTCGGAGGAATGTGTTGCCCCTCCATCTCTTCAACTCCATTCCCACAGAGTCCAGACCCCCAATAGAGCCATCTGTCGCGCAGGTCCTGCAGGGCATCGGCCCCGGTGGTCTGGCGGTGCTGGGGGAAGTCAACCTACCAGTACGAGTTGGGAGCCGAGCTACCAATGTGAACTTTATTATGGCCGACACAGCAGAGAGCACCGAGGTTATCCTGGGGCACCCTTTCCTACATCAGACAAGTGCCCAGCTGGACTATGGTCACCGTGAGATAACCCTCTGCGGAGAGAAGGTACCTCGTTTTAACCCAAGCCATCAGTCTCGGGTGCACATTGTCAGAGTCGCCCGCACGACAGTGTTGGAATCGGGGTGTGAGTATGTAGTCCCCGGCACCGCCCACCTCCGCCATGCTGCCGACGAAGACCTGATGCTGAGCCCAACTAAAGGTTTCATCGAAAAACACCACGTTCTAGTGGCTCACATCATCGTACAGGCGCAGCGGTCCACCAACGTTCCCATCAGAGTCTTCAACCCTGGTGCCTTACCTGTCACGTTGAAGAGAGGCGCTGTGGCAGGGTTCCTACAACCAGCAACGGTGTTAGGGAAGCTGGAGCCCCAGCCACCCCTCGCCCCACCGGCCTCTGAACCTATTAACTCTGTCTCTGCTCTTTTACCCAGCCACCTGCAGGTCCTGTATAATGAGAGCTGTGCTAGTCTGCCCAAGGGGGAACATGAGAGGGTGGCCCGCCTGCTACGGTCATACAGTGACGTCTTCTCCACGGGGCCCACTGACCTTGGCCGTACTGGCCTCGTGCAGCACGACATCCTCACCACCCCTGGTCCACCTGTGAAACAGCAACCACGCAGGATGGCTAGGGACAAACAAACTGCAGCAGACCAGCAGGTGCAGCAGAGCCTGGACACTGGTGTGGCCCAACCCAGCAACAGCAGCTGGGCTGCACCAATCGTTATGGTGAGGAAGAAGGACCAGACTTCGCGGCTATGTGTCGACTACAGGGCCTTAAAATGAGAGAACCATTTAGGGATCTTATCCACTGCCCCGCATCCAGGACACCTTAGGACACATTGTTCCATCGCCAGGAGTTACTTCAGCACGCTGGACTTAACATCAGGATACTGGCAGGTGAAATGGACGCCGAGAGGCCCGATAAGGCTTGCTGCTTTCTGCACCCGTAAGGGCCTGTTTCGAATAGGAATGTTGACTGCCTTTCGGAACTATGGACAAATGCGCGGGGCCCACCATCGCAGAGGCTCCATGGACCGTTTTCGCCACTCCGGCCGGCTGCAGTGGGGAGACCTGTTTGGATTGTACCTTGATGGACATCTTGTCCTGAGGGGCGTGACGGCACCGACATGTGGAGCGGTCAGCCCAAGTGTTCAACAGACTACGCGCAGCCAACCTAAAACTAAACCTTCAAAGTATTTCCTTTGTCTGAGAACGAGTGGCTTACCTGGGGCACATCGTCTCGCCAAAGGTGTCCGCCCACTGACCCCCCAAAAGATCTCCAAAAGGTGACTGAGCTGGCCGCACCCCAAAATGTTCTTCTGAAGTGCGTCAGTTGTCGGCCTGGCTTTCGTACTACCGGCGCTCGTCAAGAGATTTCGCCACAGTCGGCCAAACCCCTCCACGAACTCACCAAAAAGTATTGCACGGTTTAACTGGACGGAATGGAATGCGGGGAGGCGTAGACTTCGAGCACTTGAAAAGCCGGTGACGTCAAGCGCCGGTGCTGGTTATCCCCTCGGACAGTGGCCAACTGCTCCTCGACACAGACGCCAGTACTGGGAATCGGAGCAGTCCTCTCCCAAGTACAGAAGGTGAGAAGAGTGCCTATGCCGTATGGGAGCAGAGAATTGTCGGCCACTGAGCAAAACTACTTGCACCACCAACGAAGAACTTTCTGGCAGCTGTCGAGTTCACCTCTCATTTCGGCAGTACCTCCTAGGAGATCATTCATCCTACGGACTTACCACAAGCAGCCTGCGCTGGTTGACTCGAATGAGGGAGCCTGAGGGCCAGCGCGTGTCTCTGTGGTTTGTAGCCCTCGCGTCGGACCATACTCACAGGTTGTGTAGGAAAACACTGGTAGGTGTTCGATGTAGCCGCTACTACTCACAGGTTTGAGAGCCCTGAGTTGTGTGTACCCGCGACTACTCTACATGCCTAGGGGCTGGGTGTTGTAACCGTGGACTTCCATCAACTACTTCCACACAGTGTGGCTGGAGGAACAAGTGTGTCTCAGATGATAAACCTCTATCTACTCACAGGTGTTGGCGGCGATGTGAACCGGGCTACTACTCACAGGTGTTGGCTGCGGTGTGTAACCAGCCTACTACTTCCAACAGGTGGTGGCTGGCGCTCCTCCAGAAGACCCTGGTGGTAGCCCGCTACTACTACACAGTGCGGCTGGACGTCGTCCCGTGTAGTGGCTACAGTTGCTACTCACAGGTGCCGGGGCTGGAGGCTCGCGCGGTCAGATTGAGGTGACTACTCACATAGGGCTTGCGCTGGAGTAACCAGCTCCAGGCACGTGTGTAACCGCTAAATACTCACAGGTGAAGGCTGGGCGATACGAGTGTGTGTTGTTTAACCGCCTTCACTACTCACAGGTGTGGCCTGGGTGTTAGACCGCACTAACTCACAGGTGTGGTGGTGCAACATGGTGTGGTAACCGTACTACTCACAGTGTGCTGGCCGAAAGAGTCGTGTTTGATAGGTAACCCGCGTACTACTCACAGGTTGCCCGGCTGCTGGAAAGTGCTTGTGGACTGGCCCCTACTCAAAAGGCAAAGGGTGAGGCTGTATGCCGGGTGGTGAAAACTCCTGCAGAGCAACTCCAGTGTTGTTGTAACCGCTATGGGTATCACAGGTGGTGGTCCGTCTGGGGTGTGTTAACCGCTACTACTCAGCTGACGGTGCTGGCTGCGAAGATAAGCTATGGAGGCAGCCCCGCAGTGTGTGATGTAAAACGTCTACTACTACTCACAAGTGTGTTCTACGGTGGCTGGTCGTGTGTAACCGCCTGGTGGGACTAGCTCACAGGTGTGTGGATGTGGCTGGGTGTGTAACCGCTACTACTCACAGGGTGGCTGGGTGCTAACCGGCCTACTACTCACTAGGTGTGCTGGGCTGGACGTGTGTAGCCCGCTACTACTCACAGGTGCGGCTGGGTGTGTAGCCCGCTACTACTCACAGGTGCGGCTGGGTGTGCTAACCGCTACACTCACAGGTTGAGGCTGGGTTGTGTAGCCGCTAATACTCACAGGTGCTGGCTGGGTGTGTAGCACGCCTACTACTCACAGGTGCGGGGCTGGTGTCTTTTGTAGTTGCTACTCACCAGGTGCGGCTGGCCGTTGTAGCTGCTACTCACAGGTGCGGCTGGGCGTGTTGTTTTAGTTGCTACTCACAGGTGCGGCGGGGTGTAGCCGCTACACACAGGTGCGGCTGGGTGTTTGTCTAGCGGCGGTCCGGCGGTTTCGCGGACGATGGCGGGAGAAGTGCAGGTGCGCACAATTCCGCCCAAAGAGAAAGGTTCCTGTGATTTCGAGCTGGCTTATATAACAATTATAAAATGCAATTGAATGTGCTTCAATGGCCAGGAGGTGTCACAGGCGGGTCACATTAGTCTCTGGTCACATTAGTCTATAACAGTTGAGGATATTCTTCCGAGCTATAAATGTAGCCGCTACTCAATGTGCGGCTGGCTGGGTGATGCCATTGTTTCCTTCTGTTAGCGGCGCGAGAACCCAAGCCTGGTCGGCGATGGATGGCGGTGAAGAAGAGCTCAGCTGGAGCGCCCGCCAACAACCAAAGGCGTTCGACGCTTGCTGCAAACCTGGTCGCGTTCCTGGTCCCAGCAGGGCGTTCCGTGTCAAAAAAAAGAACGCGAGAAACTCATAAGGCGTCCCAGAAAACGCGCGACGTGTCCACACGGAAGAAGCGTAAATGACAACTAAAATTGAACTTGTCGAGGCGCAGGCCGAGCACCACGAACGGAGACTAATAATGAACTTTTCTGCTCCCTGTCGGATGGTAGGCCGGACACGAGCATATAACCGGCAACTGTGAGATATAAAAATATTAAAAAACGGGTATTAATTTATATGGATTTATAATACTAATATATGGCTATCGCGAAGCCAAAACCGAGCTCCGCTTTTTGGACGTGTTAACGTTATTTACGTGACGGGTTTTTGCCCGAACTGGATAGCGTTATCCCGTTAAAAACCGTACGCCGTACCGCCGCCGCCACCACGCTTACGGGACGCCAAATTTTCTCTCCTCAGCGTGTCGGACAAGACTCCCGCCGTATAGTCTGCTTCCCGGGCCGCTAGATTGCCGAGGCTTAGACATGCCGGCGTTTAGCACAGTAGATTGTGCCGGGAATTATAGGAAAAAAAGTATATATTTATTTAATGTATTTTTTTAAACTTTTCTTCTTCTCCGCATAAACAATGTATGCTGTTCTGTTCTGGGGCATTAGTATCTTACTAAACATTGTTCGGCCCGTTGGGCTACAACGTCTGGATGACTTTATATAGATCTGTAAATTTGTAAAAACTTTATAAATTGTTCTTATTTAAAAAAACTAATCTATACATTTTTATAGATTTATAGATTAAACTAATAGTTTGTCTGTCAGTCTCTAATGCTCAAGGAAGGAAATTTTAGGAAAATGATATGCATGATGCGAGGCTTTTATTTTGAACATGTTAGAACAATACAATAAAAAGAATACAGGTTAAAAGAAAATAAACCTAACATGTTCCAAAAAGAGCAGGAAAGAAGCATTAAACTTATTTAATCCTAACCCCTTTTTCCATCACTCAGTCTATGTGGTATGTGTACCCGCATATATACCCATAAACATGGCATATTTACAAAAGTACACATTAACAAACAAAATAAATAAAGTACGATAAATAACAAAAATAAACAGAAAATTGTCAAAGCCCCTTCTCTCCTCCCTGCCTTTACCTCGTATTAAAAAAAACAATGAAGAAATGAGACACAAATAAGTTTGAGTGTAATGTTCGGACAGATAGCAGACAGAGAGAGTTGCGTTGAGTGTATCTTTGTGTGTGTGTGTGTGTTGGGCTTGTGTGAGGAAAAGTGTCTTGAGAGAGAATGGTGTGTATGTGTGTGCTTGTGTGTTGAGAGAGAGAGTGTGTGTGAGTGAGAGAGAGAAGTGAGAGTGAAACATTAGAGAGAGAGAGAGTGGTGTTGTCTGTGTGAGAGAGAAGAAAGTAAGGTGTGTGTGTGTGTGTTGTGTCTGCTGCGAGAAGAGAGAGTGTGCTGTGTGTGTGTCTTGTGTGAGAGAGAGTGTGTGTGTGTGTGTTGTGCCATCATGTTCTGAGAGAGAAGAGAGAATGATTGGGAGATCGAGGAGGGAGGAGCAGGCCACCCTGGGCTGACATAGCACCCTACAGCCCTGCCACCAAAGCCTACTGGTCGCAGTGGAAAAGGCTCTACCAGAAAGACGGCATTTTGCTGAGGAAATTCTACTGCACAGATGGAAAGGTGTTCTATCCACAGATCCTGTTGCCTCAAGAGTACCGCACCTCAGTCACGGAACAATTGCACGATGGCCCAGTCGGTGGCCACTTTGGAGGAGAAAGACACTCGCACGTCTCAAGGCCCGGTACTACTGGTACAATATGAGGGATGACGTCACTCTGTGGTGCCGCACCTGCACCAGCTGTGCTGCAAAAGCCCGCCCGAAGAAAACACCTCAAGCCGCCATGGGCACAGTGCGAGTTGGTGCCCCCTTCGAACGCATCGCAGTCGATTTAATGGGACCACTAAATGAAACCGAAAGGCACAACCGCTACATAATAGTAGTACAAGACTATTTCAGCAAATGGGTGGAAGCCTACCCGGTTCCCAATGAACAAGCAACGACAGTGGCCGAAAAGATTGTTTCAGAGTGGGTGTGCAGGTACGGAGCCCCACAGAGCCTACACAGCGACCAAGGTACCAATTTCGAGTCAGCTGTGTTCCAGAGAACGTGTGAACTGCTGGGAATCGACAAGACCCGGACCACGCCGTTTCGGCCGCAGTCGGACGGCCAAGTAGAACGCTTCAATGCCACCCTGCAGAAAATCATAGCCACGACTGCAGAACGATGTCACTGGGACTGGGACATTATGACCCCATATGCAGTCATGGCCTACCGTGCATCCAAACACAGCTCCACGGGCCTGACGCCTAACATGATGCTGTTCGGACGGGAAATTACAGAGCCAGTGGATCTTGTTGCTGGGTTGCCACCTGACCCGGACAACACTACCACCCCTCCATCCTATGTCGTACAGCTCCGGGAAAGGCTCGAGCTATCTCACCAGTTGGCCCGGGAGGCGCTGGGAAAATCTGTCGAGCGTGCCAAACGACAATATGACAAAAATGTTTGCAGAGTCCAACACCAAGTCGGTGATGCAGTATGGTTGTTGATCAAAGGCACCAAGAGAGTAAAGGATAAAGTGCGGAAGTTCCTGCCTTCCTACGAGGGTCCGTACTTCATCGTGGGCGTACTGGACGACTTGGTCTACCGGATTAAAAAGGGTCCGAGGATGAAGATGAAAGTCGTTCATCACGACAAACTCAAAGCTTACCATTCCAGGACAGCATTAGACAGCGGCTGGATAACTCGAGAGGCTGAAACGTGGGCACCAGTGGAGGCGCCACCCCCGTTGTCGGACCCCAGCTCTTCAGAGATCGACATCGGTCCCCTCGACCTTTGGGGCACATCACCAGAGACGGAGGACCCTGTTGTGGAGGCCCTTCCAGGCCTCTTCTCACCATCACCGAGCAGCAGCCAGCTCCCTTGCCACCATGCTGAGCCTTCACTGGAGGAGGCTGGGACCCCGCATACGGCCAGGGGAGAAGCTGCTCGTCCTCTTTTGAGCTCCACCCCTCGGCGTCGACCCCGGAGGGTCCGCAGAGCTCCTGACAGGTTTGGTGACTGGATTGGTCCCTGAGCATAGTTGCCTGAGGTTGGGTGTAGGCGGATCGCTGCCCTCCTCAGAGGAAAAGAGTTCCAGTAAAAGACAACAAAAACAAGAGTTCCTGTGTTGTCAAAACAGAAAAAAAAAATGTATAAAAAAAAGTTCCAGTATTGTCAAAGCAAGAGTTTGAGTATTGACAATAACAAAGATTTACAGTATTGTGTCATTACAAGTGTAACTTCACTATGTTGAGGTTAGAATGTGAAGTTTTATACGATATGGGTTTAATATAATTGTTTACTATCAACAGTTGGTAATTTGAATACTAATGGGCCGCATAGTTTTGTTAAAGCATCCTGGGTATGTTAACTGCTAAGACACTTAATGAGCCTGTGAGTGAAAAACAATGTGAAAGAAAGAAAAATGTTATTTGTTTAATAGAAAATATTGCCCTATTTTTGCACTTAAAATCCTGCACCTTGGAGTAACTTTACGCTAATGTTAAGTGGAGTGGTTAAAGTAATTGTCACATTTTTCCCATTGGATGTATAAGTTTATGCCATTTGCTTACATGTACGAAAGGAGTATGCAGTATGCTTTAATTGACGTTTATGGACATTGCCTTTTTACCTTAACCTTCCACTGGAAGGGGACCCCTTCAAGGACTGTGAGAAACACGGGTTATGGTTAGGGATGTTTGTATAATAACTGTCTAATTAATATTTTCCTGTGTACAGTGTAACGATGCTGGAGATATGTTAAGGGTTTAAACATTCTCCAGAGTGGGGGTAGTGTTGCAATCTCTGCCTCCCCCTGGCGGCTTGTTGGGAAAATGTGTGTGGCGCATAGGTGTGTGTGACGTAGTAGGCAGGTGTGTTGTGGGTAATATAAGAACAAATGATCGCGCGGGAGTCGGGTGCGGGGGATAGTAGGGTAATCCATGCTCCAGTCGGAAGTTAGCAAGCAAGTGCCTTTTATGCCCATGAATATACCACTGTGTACCAATAAAGCCTAGTTCATTGCTGCACCAACCAACGCCTCACTGTTTCGTGCTTCGGCTCTGTCAACCCGGACCCATAGACGCAAGTTACCTGCAACGAGCCAAGTTATTAGAATGAGACCAGCTCACTCCCAACTACGGTTCGGAGCGTGGAAGCTGTAAAGGTAACACGCGGTAGCACCTTGTAGCGCAATCTGGTCCTAGCGAAAAAAACATTTCACTGCTCAATGTGCCTGTACACTGAAATAGGTGACAAATAAACCTTAGAATTTTCACTAATTAGCGAGCTTTGTAGCTTTTTGTGACGGCGCTGCTGTAAATTGATGTGTGGAGTCGCTATCAACCATTTGATTGTTGCACTTGTGAACTTTCAGTGTTTTAAGTACATCATAAAAACCACTGCGTTCAGTAATTGCCTTATCAGATACAGCACCTGTAAATAACTCGGACACAAAAGTGACAGAACCACTTGGATCACATCCAGTCAATGCTTTGAGGGTTGTGCTTGACTTCTAGTCACTATAAAGCTGACTCTGTAAAGCCAGTGCAGATGACACCTGGGTCTTACATTCAGTACCATCAATAATGTTAGTAAGTTATTATTAAATTATTTTATTTTCTAGTTTTCAGGAATGTTTTTAATAATAATGTCTCTATGAGGTCATATGTAGTTGTCCAAATTTAAAATACATAAGCTCTATCCATGTATTAAAAGCAAGTCCTGCAGACTCCATGGATACTCCAAATCTGGATGAAACGCGCTCCCTGTAATCTCTCTGGATATCTGTGGTCATTATTGCACGTTCCCCAAGCGCATCTAAGAACCATGTTGTTCTAACTAAATGTAGCTGTAGTCTAATCTATGAACACAACAACACGGGACAAGCTTTGTTTGTGGGACATCATGGCGGCTCTGTTGCAAGGGGCGTGGTCTTAAGAAATCAAGCAATCTTATTGGTTATTATTCTCCGCGTGACTGACAGTGTGGAAAGGTCCATTGCGAGAAGGGAGGGGAGGTGGCTGGCGGAGGGTGGTGGGGGGTGGGGGAGATGTTGGGAAGACGAGGGTGGTGGCCCCTCAGGACCAATCACCGCCAGGCAGGTGCCTTGTCAGGCGGCTACAAATGGAAGGCATTGTTGCAAATGGTGTTTTTTTCGACTATCTCTCTCCTCTCTTTCTCTCTCTCTCTCTCCTCGGAGCAGCTATCGGTGGCAGAGGGGGTGAAAGAGTCTCGCCCCCTCGGCCTGGGTCAGCAGCGCTGGGCAGGACCACACAGGACCGTACCCCGCGGAGCATGGCTACCCGGGAGGAGGCGTCCTGATAGGAGAGGACTCCTATCATGCCTATTGTTAAGTACTGACGTGATCTCTGTTTGTGTTTGGAATAAACAGCCCGACCACGGAGCCTTAACCAGCCTTTGTCAGTGTTTTCCTATGCGTCGTGCCTTCGGAGACTAAGCGGGTTGCCACAACACATACACACATGACAGCTACAGGGGCCCCGCAACGCATCCCTGCGTATCAGCATCTCCATTAGAAACCCTCCACTACATGAGATGTCCCTCGATTGATCTTCCCCAGGGGGTGAGGTGGGGGGGGAGTGGATGGATGCGTTTGGGAAAATCACACGATGATGACAAACAACCCAATAAACCGTCCAATTTGGAGTTATTTTTAATTTTATTTTATTACTTTTTATTCGCATTGTTCCTCCTGAAGCTGAGGTTCGACAATCGGCCAGAGCCTCCTTTCCAGCACCCTGGAATAAACTTTCCCGGGGAGGCTGAGCAGTGTGATACCTCGATAATTGGAGCACACCCTCCGGTCCCATTTTTTTAAAATGGGGACCACCACCCCGGTCTGCCATTCCACAGGTACTGTCCCCGACCTCCACGCGACATCGACTAGGCGTGTCAGCCACGACAGCCCGACAATGTTCAGAGCCTTCAGCATCTCAGGGCGAATCTCATCCACACCTGGCACCTTGCCACTGAAGAGCTTTTTGACTACTTCAGTGACCTCTACCAAGGATATGGGTGAGGCTTCCCCCGAGTCTTCAGACTCTGCCTCTTCCACAGAGGACGTACTGGTCGGGTTCAGGAGTTCCTCAAAGTGTTCTTTCCACCGCCCGACAATATCCTCAGTCTGGGTCAGCAGTTCTCCTCACACAGAGCACAGCCTGAGCCAAGCCCTGCTTTCCCTTCCTGAGTCGCCGGACAGTTTGCCAAAACTTCCTTGAGGCCAACCGAAAGTCCTTCTCCATGGCCTCCCCGAACTCCTCCCACACCCGGGATTTTGCTTCAGCGACCGCTGAAGCCGCGGTCCTTTTGGCCTCCCGGTACCCGTCTGCTGTTCAGGAGACCCCTTGTCACACCTGCCCAGCCTGCATCCTCCTCCACCCCTGTTCCCTAGTGTCTCTGTTGTCCTGTCTCTATCCATGGTGTTTGTGTCTCTCTGCCGCCCTCTGTTGCAGGTTGTTGGGAGTGTCGCTGGTTGCTGCTGCCCATCACAATCATGCCAGCCTCCCCATTTAAGCTCTGCTTCCCCATTGTGTCTCTGCTAGTTTGTCTTGTACGTTCGTAGCTATCCTGTGTTTCCAGACCTGTATCCATTCCAGTCCAAGTAAACGTTTTCACCGGCTCTCGTCTCCTGCCTCCTGTCTGCTCCTGGGTTCGCTGGTTCAGTCCCTGACAGTACAAACTAGCCATTCATGGACCCAGCGGACACCGACCGGATCCGTCAAGCCCTCACCAGCCAAGGCTCTGCCATCGGCAGACATGAGGGCATCCTCCAGGACCTTGTGGGGGGCATCCGTGGGCTCTCCGCCGACCTTGCCAGCCTGGCGGCCCAGGTCCGTCAGCCGCCCAGCCTGGCTACGGAGGCCCCCGTGGCTCCAGCTCAACCTCCGCAAGCTCACGTTTCCCCCCGTGAGCCACGATTGCCACCTCCTGAGCGCTACCTTGGAGACGCCGCTGGTTGTCGGTCCTTCCTCACCCGGTGCTCCCTCGGCTCCCTCCTCCTTCCCCTCTGACCATTCCCGCATCGCCTACGTGGTCAATCTGCTGTCCGGTAAGGCTCTGGCATGGGCTGCACCCATCTGGGAGCAGCAATTGCCCGTCTGTTCCTCCTACTCCCTGTTTGTTGCCGAAATGAAGAGAGTTTTTGATCACCCTGCTCGCGGGATGGAGGCGGCAGGCAGACTGTTTAACCTATTCCAGGGTTCTCGCAGTGTCGTGGATTACGCCATCGAGTTCCGTACTCTGGCAACGGAGAGTGAGTGGGACCAGGTCGCACTCCGCGGGGCTTTCCGACAGGGCCTTGGAGAGCGCATTAAGGACGAGCTTGTTTCCCGGGAGCTCCCGGACAACCTGAACGTCTTGATTGCCCTCTCCATTCGCATAGACAGTCGCCTCCAAGAGTGTGTTGTGGAAACATTAAATTTAGAGAATTCGTGGAGAAGGAGAAGTCGAGGAGACGAAAGTGGCAAATTGCAAAACATTTAATACAACCTATTACAGTCATAAGAAATGGAGGTTGGTCAATTGAATACCCTCCCGAACTCCCCTCAAACAACTCCTTTTATCAACTTTCCTGGTTTTCTTTATCCCGCCCACTTGACACTCCCCTCAACACATGTACACGCCTCTACAAATAGCAATGATGAATGAATTATAGATATATATGCTGATAAGTAAACAACTTAAAACTGGAATAAGACATTAATGATAGTAAATAAGACTGTTAAAACTAACTAATAAAAACATAAGAATATTAAACCCAACATATATTACAATGAATACAGGAAATGATGAATAGACTGACCCCACAATACAAACTCTGATATCATATATATAATATATTGAAATAGAAATAGCAAGGATGAATGAACTACAAAATACCTATACTGATGAGTAAACAACTTAAAGAACTGGAATAAGACATAAGTAAAGTTATTAACACGACACATGAGGAATCTTAATCAGTATATATTGAAATAAACTAGGAATGTGAGAGAATCTGTATTCCCCTATCGTGACCAGCCATTAACATACGAAACCAAGGTAGGCGTCACTTGAGGCTTAACAACACAAGAGTCTCCGTCTTGTCTCAGGGGAACTTAGCTTATCAATAGAGTAAATCTCCTTGATGTAAATGTAGGAAGATGGTTGTGAGATCATGAGTGGGGGTTAACGTCTCTCCTGTGTCAGCCTCAGGAATCTCCTGCTGTGAACATAGTGGCCAAACAGTCATGTGAAAGTCTGTCGAGGGTTCGCTCTGTGGGAGAGGAGCCTATTGTAAATTACTCCTAACTTATATAAGTATTGTGTTTGCTTTAATTTAGAAATTTCACTTGTTCAAGATGCAATTATTCTATCTGAGATTGCTACGTCATATGATAGTCAGGGATGTCCCTTTTCGCCGATTGGGTGGAGGTCTAGCTGTTTCCTTGGCCATTCAGACTGTGAGTTGATTCCCGGTGCCTTACTGTCTGAGATTCACTTCTGAAACCTATTGTCTCCTATTTGCATATGACCATTTGCTTGTTTTCATCTATTCATTTATTCTGTTGGAGGCGTGTTCTTGTCTTTGTTCTCTGTCCTCCTGGAGACCCACCGTCCGAGACTTCCTCCTCCTTCCTATTCAACCCCCACCTCTCCGTCTCCATGACAACTATGTTTTGTAATAAAATTCTCCCATAAGCACCGGGTGGAGAGGGCTTCCTTCGCACTCCGCCAGGGCGGCGCACCACTTCCTCAGCCGTGTCTACACCCTCCACCACCGCCGTCTTCCGGGTTTCCCCACGTCAGCTGTTAGATCCGTCGGTTAGCCTCCTCTAACGGAGGTGATGCGAAACCTGTATCCAGTAACGGTGTTAACAGGTCGTGGGGGAGACTCGCCTAGCCCCTAACTACCTTATCATAGAACGTCTACCCCGCTTGCTTCAGTACGGCGGCTCGAGGCATAACCCTGGCTCTGAGCCCCGGCTCTGATCACATTCGTTATGGCAGCTCTCCCCTGGGATCCGGGCTCTTGTTGGTTTGCTAGGAAATATTTAACGGCTTGGACAGTAAGCCCTAGGGATCTGTTTTATATAAGGGACCAAAAGTGACCTCTTAGAACCATGCGATGTCATCAACACTCTTGAATCTTTTCTCCTTCGTCAATAATCAACTGTCCACTTGAATCTATTCATCAATTACTTGATAGTTTTTATTGCAGGGCTCTTAGCAGGGTCACAGCGCAATGAGCACAGAGCAAAAGGTTAGCAACACGTCATAATACAACTTATTAGTATTGAATGTATGATGATTGCAATCATCCAGAGCAATGTACTCAAATTCCTCCCCCTTGGGGAGTGAGGATTTATAATGAGGAATGGTTATGGAGTAACAGGGGAAGGAAGAAAGAAATATTAATAATAAAAAATGATAATTAGACTTAGCCTAAGCATAAGTGAATAACCGCATGGCAAAAATGGAAAATACAAGACTATAAAATAAACCTTATATTTTTAAAAAAGAGGTAACACACTCTTAAGAGATACAGACTAATATCACACATGACGACATATTATAACCCCAGTAAACACCAGTATATTATGGGCACAACTTATGATAAAGGGAAGAAGGAGGGGAAACTATATTGAAGGGTTATCAGGTCAATAGGTGTGTGTGTGTGTGTGTGTGTGTGTGTGTGTGTGTGTGTGTGTGTGTGTGTGTGTGTGTGTGTGTGTGTGTGTGTGTGTGTGTGTGTGTGTGTGTGTGTGTGTGTGTTAGCCGTATCAACACCCGACACCGTCTCACTCTAAAGGCATTTAGGACATGTCATGAGGAATTGTCATGGGGCAAAATGGGAAAGAGAGAAGAAATAAATTAGATTAAAATAAAAAACAACAAATAAAAATAAAAAATATAAATAAATGAAAATGAAATAAAACTTATTCTTTTCAGTAGGTGGGAATGAATCTGACTTTTAAGAGATCCAGACAGGGGCATAACATAAGTAATTATAATAGGGTAAATGTGAGGGTACTTTTCTAATATGTTTTTTTATAGGAGTCAGACACCTGGCGGTAGGAGCCGGAGATAAGGAAGGGGCCTCTGTCTGTCGGGCCCCGGAGAAAGGAAGGTCAGCGTAACCCTCAACAAGTCCTCCCCGGCCCCTCGCTATGCCCATGTTTTGTCTAAAGGCTTCTTGGAATCTTACTATTCTCCTAAAGCCATAAAACCTCCACATATCTTGAGTATTGGTAAATTAAGCGTCCGTATAATGATGGTAATAAGTAAAAAGTAAAGACGTCCATTCCAATAACGGATTTATAAGAAAAGGCGTACAAACAGGTTATAAAAATATTAAGCATAGTTCAAAGGAAAAAAACAAAATAAACCGATTATCTGGTTCATGGTGTGTGTGTGTGTGTGTATGGGTGTGGGTTTGCGTGCACGTGTGTGTGTGTGGGTGTGCACAGAGAGTGTGACACAGTTCTTATCACCAGACGATAGCGGATTGATACGAAAAGGCGTCGTGACTAGTTGACCAAAATGCTATAACTAATATTCAACATTATTAAATTGATACTGTGAGGAATAAAAACAAGGAAAAACTGAATTAAAACATTTTTAGGTTATTCAGGCTGTGTGGGTGGAACTAGGCCGCACCTGTGACATTTACATTTACATTGAGGGCATTTGGCAGACGCTTTTATCCAAAGCGACTTACAAAGAGTACATTTGTTGAAGGAGAGGCAGCAATATATCACTGTGGTACCTGAAGATAAGAATAGAGCTGTTTGAGCATTCATATTTACCAGACGAATAGAACGAGTTTCATAATTGCCAAGTTGCCTGCATAAGTAGCTGGGCAGGCGTGCAATTCTAAGCATGCTACAACATCTGAGAACGAACAACAATGCTAAGTGCCATTAATAAATGTTAAGACATATAAACACGCAGGTTAGTGCTAGGGGGGGGGGGGGGGTTATGTAGAGTCCAGGTGAACTCTGAACAGGTGGGTCTTGAGTCTCTTGCGGAAGCTGGCGAGCGACTCGGCTGTCCTGACATGAGCCGGGAGCTCATTCCACCACTGCGGAGCCAGAACCGTGAAGAGTTGGGACTTGGAAGTGCGATGTTTGGCTGTTTTTAGTGAAGGCGGTACCAGTCGTTTGGCATAAGTTGCTGAGCGGAGTGCTCGGGCTGGGGTGTAGGGTCGGACTAATGTTTGGAGGTAGGTAGGGGCGGTTCCGTTGACAGCCATGATGGTCAGTACCAGTGTCTTGAATCGAATGCGAGCGATTACCAGGAGCCAGTGGAGGTTGCGGAAGAGGGGGCTTACATGGGAGAATTTAGGTAGGTTGAACACGAGGCGTGCTGCTTCTTTCTGGATGCGTTGTAAGGGCTTGATTGTTGAGGCGGGGAGTCCAGCCAGGAGAGAGTTGCAGTAGTCGAGACGAGTGATAACGAGCTCTTGGACCAGGATCTGCGCTGCTTCACGTGTGAGGAAGGGCCGGATCTTGCGGATGTTGTAGAGAGCAATTCTACAAGATCGGGCCACAGAGGTAATGTTGGCATAGCAGGACAGCTGGTCATCCAGTACCACACCAAGGTTCCTTGCCGTGGGTGCAGGGGAGACTTCGATGTCCTCGATGGTGACAAATAGGTCCATCTGAGGGCAGTCTTTACCCGGTATGAAGAGAAGCTCAGTCTTGTCGAGGTTGAGCTTCAGGTGGTTGGCGGTCGTCCATCTGCTGATGTCGGCCAGGCATTTTGAGATGCGTGTTGCGATGTGGGTGTCTGAGGGGGGGAAGGAAAGAAACAGTTGGGTGTCATCAGCATAGCAGTGATAGGAGAAGCCGTGGGACGTGATTACAGAGCCGAGAGATCTAATGTATAAAGAAAACAGAAGGGGTCCCAGTACTGAGCCAGTACTGTGACGCAGTTCTTATCAGCAGACGATAGCGGATTTATATGAAAAGGCGTCGTGACTAGTTGACCAAAATGCTATAAGTAATATTAAACATTATTAAATTGATGCTGTGAGTAATAAAAACAAGGAAACTGAATGAAAACGTTTTTAGGTTATTCAGGCTGTGTGGGTGGAACTAGGCCGCACCTGTGACGCAGTTCTTATCACCAGACGATCGTGGATTTATACGAAAAGGCATCCAAAAAGGTTATAATAACATTAGATATGATTAAATTGATACCCGGGCAAATGGAAAAGGAAAAAACAAAACCAAATAAAATGACCGGGACGGATCTCTATCGTATTGCCGTCTCGGTCTATTCGGCTAGGGAGGGTAGTACGCGGGTTTAGATAAGGCTCTCTACTCACCCGGGGTCTCTACCCCCTTCACCGAAAGCACAAACAAACTCCTCTAATCTAATTTGATAATATTATTAAAATAAGGCTGGGAAGCTTCACGGGCCCGTTGGACTGTGGAGGCATCTTCCCCTCGATGGACCGTCGAAAACAATGCCTAAAACTAAACTGGAGAGATAGCGTAAGACTAAACTCGAGAAATAGCCTAAACTAAACTGGAGATATAGCCTCAAACTAAAACTCGAGAAATAGCCTAAATCTAAACTGGAGAGATAGCCGAATACCGAACTGGAGAGATAGCCTAAGTGTTCACTCGCCGCAAACGACTAAGTTCTATCTTGCCGAGTCCTAAGTCCTGTTTTGCTTCCCCCTGTGTGTGTGTGCAAGTTAATGGGGAAATGAAATGGCCTCCCTTGTGCAGGGGAGATATACGGATGTAGTAAATTGCACCATTTGTGGTCTCTCACTCCATGGGGTGTGTAAGGGCGAGGTAATTAAGGGAAGAAATATACCTGTGCAGGTGTGGCTGTGAATTAAACAGCGGCGCTCTCCGGATCTACTGCAGTGGTGACCGATGCCTCTGTTGGTGTAACCACACACAACTGCATCCACTCTCATACATACATCACTATTGTGATCCTCGCAAGTAGTCAATGGTTTTCATATACATCAAACAGTGTTGCATAGCAACCGTCTCCACATACCGCGTACACATTCATATCAACACCACTGTTGTATCTACGGAATATATATATAAAAATATATATGCTATCCTCTCCATACATGCCTCCAGGGGTGTGGGTGTCATGGCCGCCGTGAGGTGCTCCGTCGGGGGACCCAGCGTCCTGCCTTGGATTGGATGTCTCCCTCTCCCGCTTGTCAGGGAACAAGTCTAATAGCTCACGTTCACGTTCACATACTGCCGGCTCCCAGCGCTCAGCCTAAGTTGCCGAAGCCATTTGTCTGCGGAGGTCGGTGTAGAAAATAGGCCCCGACCCCAAACAAAAGAAGCCCGTTGTGATGGTTTTTTTACGCACTCCACCCCCGAATGTTGAATGGATTTGCCTATAGATTGCTCTCTGGTTATTTTCTGTCAAAATCTTCGGTGATTTTTTTTGTTGCTTTGTCTAGTTTCTTTTTCAATTAAGCAATTGATATCACAGCTGGATAAAGACCAGCTCCCAAACAATGAGAGCGAGAGACAGAGAGAGAGAGCGCGGGAGAGAGAGAGAGAGATGGTTATAATAAATATATAAATGAATGGAGGAAAACAAAGGGCTTGTGACTCACATGAAGATGGCTCTATTTCCGTCGTGGTAATTTGGCATGTAGGCATCTTTACATAATTACCTGCAGTTTTTCAAGTCTTAAAGGTCACAGCACAGAGAGAAAAGGAAGTTTCCCAGAAAATAGCAGCACTAATAACAGTGGCGTGAAGATTTATTATTGCCGGCTGAAGTACCGCAATGGATATAAGAGAGGCCGCGCTATTACATATCAAAAGATCAAATCTGTCACGGGAATCAAGCACAGATCCTAATAACTTTGAAGTGATTGAAATGTATTCACAAAACAGTCCGGCAGGCAAAACAGAGTCCAGGTACAGGCAGGGTTCGTAGACAGGCAGGCACAGGTACTGGCACAGGCACAGGCACTGGTACTGGTACTGGTACAGGTACAGGTACAGGTAGGCAGGCAGGCAGGCAGGCAGGTAGGCAGGTAACAGGTAGTACTGGCAGTCAGGTAACATTATAGTACACCGCTGTGACGATCTGACAAAGTGAACTGAAAAAGCAGGGTTTAAATACTCAAACTAATCAACACAAAATGAGAGACAGGTGAACAGAGAAAATGGAGGGAAAAGAACAAAGGCAGGAAGTTGCCCAAAAAAGGACATGGGCGTGACCCCGGGCACATGACTAACACACGGCATATAAACAAACAAAGTCCCGAACTGTCAAACTCCAACAGGTAGGGGGAGACAAAAACAACAGTCCAAGCAGGAATCCTGACAGTACCCCCCCCTCTGCCAACGCCTGCTGGCGTTGACTGTGGAAGGAGCAGGGTGCTGATGGTGACCACCTTGGCGATGGTGTAGGGGCCGATGAAGCGTGGATTCAATTTTGGGGCGGTCACCTTCAGGGGAATATCACGTGTGGAAAGCCAGACCTGCTGCCCCTGGGAGTAGTGGGGAGCCCTGGTGCGGCGACGGTCTGCCTGAAGCTTCGTCCTGGTCTGTGCGCGAAGAATGGCGGCCCGAGTCCGCCTCCATGTTCTGCGACAGCGTCGGGTGAACGCCTGTGCTGAGGGAACCCCGACCTCCTCCTCTTGGGCCGGGAACACTGGAGGCTGGTAGCCAAGGCAGCACTGGAACGGTGACAACCCAGTCGAGGAGGATGGCAAGGAGTTCATGGAGTACTCCACCCACGGTAGCTGAAGGCTCCAGGCTGTAGGGTCCTGTGACGTCAGGCACCGCAGCACTGCTCCATCTGCCTGGTTGGCTCGCTCCGACTGGCCATTTGACTGGGATGAAAACCTGAAGACAGACTCACTTTGGCGCCCAGAAGGTTACAAAAAGCACGCCAGAAATCTGAGGTGAACTGGGGCCCTCTGTCTGTGACCACATCCACAGGGAGCCCATGTACCCTGAAGACATGCTGCACGAGTAACTCAGCTGTCTCCTTGGCAGAGGGTAATTTGGGTAAGGGAACTAAGTGCACTGATTTAGAAAATCGGTCAACAATAGTGAGGACTGTGGTGTTACCGTGAGAAGGTGGAAAACCAGTGACAAAGTCCAGGGCGATGTGGGACCAGGGTCTCCTGGGTACTGGCAGGGGTTGCAGTAAGCCGGCAGGTGGTTGGTTTAAAGGTTTATTCCGGGCACACACGGAGCAGGCCTCCACGAACTCACGCACGCTCCCCTCCATAGCAGGCCACCAGAAGCGTTGCTTGATGAGAGCAGTGGTACGTCTGACACCCGGGTGACAAGCCAGCTTGGATGAGTGACCCCATTGCAGGACCTGGGAACGGACAGATTGCGGTACAAAGAGACAGTTAGGAGGGCAAGCACTGGGGCCTGACTCACCAGACAGGGCTGTGAGGACGATTGTCTCAATCTCCCACGTGGCAACTCCTATGAGGCACTGTGGAGACAGGATGGTGCTGGGTGCAGGGGCAGGATCCGACTCCGGGAACTGACGAGACAGGGCATCCGGTTTCCCATTCTTGGACCCTGGTCGATAGGACAGACAAAAGTCAAACCGGGAGAAAAACAGAGACCAACGAGCTTGCCTGGGATTTAGACGCTTAGCCGAGCGGAGATACTCCAGATTCTTATGATCCGTCCAAACTAAAAATGGCTCTTTAGCTCCCTCTAGCCAATGACACCACTCCTCTAGTGCTAACTTTACTGCCAAGAGCTCTCTGTCTCCAATGTCATAGTTGCGCTCAGTAGGAGTGAGTTTATGTGAATAGAAGGCACAGGGATGGAGCTTCTGATCTGCCCCAGAACTCTGGGAAAGAACGGCACCCACCCCGACATCCGAGGCATCCACTTCAACTATAAACCCCTGGCTGGCTCAAGATCGGGACCGATGTGAAACGGCTCTTCAAATCATTGAACGCTGCTTCGTCAGCTGGTGACCAAGAGAATTTCACTCTTGAGGAGGTTAGAGCGGTTAGAGGAGCCGCCACTGAACCATAATTGCAGATGAACCGCCGGTAAAAGTTTGCAAACCCCAGAAATCTTTGTTCTTCCCGCCGAGACGTTGGATGAGCCCAGTCAGTAACTGCTTTTACTTTAAGGCAGCCCATCTGTACCCCCCCCTGCTGTGATGACATACCCTAGGAAGGCAACAGTCTCCTTGTGAAATTCACACTTCTCCGCTTTAACAGCTGGTTCTCCAAAAGGCGCTGCAGGACACTACGGACATGCTGGGCGTGCTGTGAAATAGACTGAGAACAAATTAAAATGTCATCCAGGTAAACAAAAACAAACTTATTTAGCATATCCCTCAGGACATCATTAATCAGACCCTGGAACACAGCTGGACAGTTGGTGAGACCAAATGGCATTACTAAGTACTCATAGTGGCCTGAGGGAGTGTTAAATGCAGTCTTCCATTCATCTCCCTCCCTTACTCGGACAAGGTGGTAAGCACTGCGAAGGTCCAACTTGGTGAAAATCTTGGCCCCCTGCAACAACTCAAAAGCTGACATCAGAGGAAGAGGGTAGCGATTCTTCACCGTGATGTTGGCCCCTATAGTCTATGCAAGGACACAGGGAGCCATCCTTCTTCCCTACGAAGAAAAACCCTGCACCAGCAGGAGAGGAAGAGGGTCAAATGATACCGGCAGCTATGTATTTGTTCATTGCTTCCCTCTCAGGAGGAGACAAGGAGGTTGGTTGGCACCGCCGTCGGTGTATGAATGGGTGAATGTGAGGCAACTGTAAAGCGCTTTGGATAAAAGCGCTATATAAATGCAATCCATTTACCATTTACAAGGAGTACAGGCGGCGCTTAGAAGATCGATGGCCAGGTCATAGGGTCGGTGTGGTGGCAGAGAGGTCGCTCGGGCTTTACTGAACACGGCCTTGAGGTCCAGGTACTCAGGCGGTACATCAGACAGATCCAAGGAGTCCTCTGTGGCTGGTGGGACTGTAGACCGGGGTGTAAGAGCATCTCTTAGACAGTTTGACAGACAAAACAGGCTCCAGCCTAGGATGTTGTTATTAGCCCAATCAATATGTGGATTGTGCTTTACCAGCCAGGGCCGACCAAGGACAATGGGAGCATGAGGTGAGTCTAACATATGGAACACTAGGTTCTCCTGATGATTGCCAGAAATGAGTAGACTCACCGGGGGCGTGACATGGGTTATCTGGGAAAACCTTACTCCGGTTAGTGCTCTGGCCTCCAGGGGTATCTTCAGCTTGGCTGGGGAGAGGTGTAGTTCAGAAGCCAGAGAGGTGTCCATGAAGTTGCCATCGGCTCCCGAGTCGATAAGGACGGAGACGATGTGGCGATGAGCTCCTGTAACGAGCGTGGCAGAGACAAGGGTACGGACTGTAGGAGAGGGATGAAGAGGAGTAACACTCACCAGTAATCCCCCCTCTACGGGTGAGTGCTGCCCTTTTGCTGGGCACTGAGCGGAGTAATGGCCAGGTTTACCACAATACATGCAGGAATTGGTGTCCCTTCTTCTTTGTCTCTCGGCTGGAGACAGATGTGTACGGTCCACTTGCATGGGTTCTGGCACGCTGGGGTCTGCTGGCGCTGGCCAGGACGGGAGAGGGACCTCCGAGGGGGGTGACCTCAGAGAAGGACGGAACTCTCGTTCCCCGGCGCGCAGCTTCAGACATTTGTCACTCGGTGCAGTCCCGTCGTCCACGCCAGCCGCCGGGGGGTCGTCCACGCCAGCCGCCAGGGGGGTCGTCCACCAGCCGCCGGGGTGTCGTCTACGCCAAGCAGTTGGGCATGCCACCATGCTGCCGCTTTCTCCTCGACCGAGACCTGTCGGGCTGTCCAGGAGCTGTGGAAACGGAGCTGTGACGGGCTCGATGATCACCAGCGCCAGGAGCAGAAGATGTTCCTGGATGACAACGTCGACCTCTATGCTGCCAATGACGAGGATTGCACGCGGACAAGGTTGGTCCAGCATTCCATCGACACCAGATCGTCGCCACCCATCCGCCTGCGGCCTCACCGTCTACCCCTTGCTAAGCGGCAGGTGGCGGAGGAGAAGATCCGGGAGATGGCGGCTGCAGGGGTCATCGAGCCATCCGACAGCCCGTGGGCAGCACCGGCCGTCCTGGTGAAGAAGAAAGATGACAGCTGGAGGTTCTGCGTGGACTACCGCCGACTCAACGCTGTCACCACCAAGGACTCCTACCCCCTGCCCCGCATTGACGACGCCCTGGACTACATCACAGGCTCCGGTTGGTTCAGCTCCTTGGACATGCGCAGCGGCTATTGGCAGGTCGAAGTGGCCCCAGAGGCCCGGCCAAAGACTGCATTTACGATTGGGCAGGGGTTGTGGCAGTTCAGGGTCATGCCATTTGGTCTCTGCAACGCACCTGCCACATTCGAGAGACTGATGGAGCGGGTGTTGGCAGCTGTCCCACGTGACCGATGTGTCGTGTACCTGGACGACCTATTGGTGCACGCCAGCAGCTTCGAAGGGGCAATGGCTAACCTGCAAGAGGTTTTCACCGCTATCCGGGGGGCCGGGTTGCGACTCAACCCAAAGAAGTGCCACCTGCTCCGTAGAAAGACCCTGTTCCTGGGACATGTGGTCAGTGCACAGGGGGTGGCCACTGATCCAGCGAAGGTGGCTGCAGTCAGGGAGTGGCCTACTACAGCCGGGCCCTGAACCAGGCAGAGAGGAACTACTGCGTGACCAGGCGGGAGCTGCTGGCTATGGTCCGGGCATTGCAGCACTTCCGACCCTACCTGCATGGGAGCAGGTTCCTCCTGCGCACCGACCACGCCTCGCTCACCTGGCTCCTGAACTTCCGGAATCCGGAGGGCCAGGTGGCCCGGTGGCTGGAGACACTGCAGGAGTATGATTTTGAGGTACAGCACCGGCCCGGGGCGTCAGCATGGCAACGCCGATGCTCTCTCCCGGCGTCCTTGTGCGGCGATGGAGTGCCGGTACTGTCAGCGACTGGAGGAGCGGGGCCAGGGGTTGCCGTTGGTGGCAGCTGTTCAAACCGGCAGCGGCGACGGGTGGCTGCCGCTATCCAGTCGGGAACCGCATGGCAACACCCCCGTGACACACAATAACTTCCCATAATCCCTCGGGGCCCCCTACGTCGTTTAGTGGCTGTATGGTGGCCACGCCCCCCCCCCCCCTGGCCGCTACAATATATTTTTGTTTTGCACAGATCGGACTGCTGTCCATAATACAGAGGGTCTTTTCGGTGTGTTTTTGGGTGTGTGTGTGTCTCTCTCTGCGATGGCCAGATGTTCATTAAGATGTTAAGATATGTAGTGAGACGTGTACTCTCACAATCCTCCACAGAGCAGAACCCAGGGGGTCTGGCTGGGAGCCAGAGACGTCTCCGTAGTTCATCTTAAACGATGTCCCTGTGTGTGTGTGTGTGTGTGTGTGTGTGTGTGTGTGTGTGTGTGTGTGTGTGTGTGTGTGTGTAAGTGTAGGTGTGTGTGCGTGTTTGCCTTTGTACTCTTCTCATTGCCGTGGCCGCGGCCCTTGGCGTGTGTACCATACTGTATGCATATAGAGCTCTCCTCTGACTCTAAAGCCACCTCGTCCCCATTTCATATTGTAACTAAACCCTCCGTGTCAGAGACTCTCTTATTGGCAGCTTTGCCGAGGGGGATGCTGTTGGAACTCAGGGGCTGCGTGTCACAGAGTGGAAGTGTCAAAGAAAAGTGCTGGAGTTGAGGACCATCACCAAACTTTTCTTCTTCCTCTTCCTCTTCTTCTTTGTTGCTTTTTCATGGTTAAAACCTTGTCCCTGCAGCACTTTTAACCACAGGTCGGTTAGGTTCACATATCTGGCTCTGCGTTTTTATTTTTGCTCGAAATAATTGACATTTTATGACACCGAACGCGACACCGCCGTCATATCTATATCCGCGCGGTGTGCGGACATGTAAAAAAAAATCCCAAAAATGAAGTGTACAGTCCGCCTCCATTGACGGCCTAATAAAATCGAGGAGGTATGAAGACATTTCGGGAGGTGGGTGTGTGGGAAGGCGTGGGGGGGCCTCTCATTAGGGGCCACGTTAGAGCAAGCGTGCCGTTGTTGACACGAGACGAGACACGGCGGGGCGGCAACGGAAACATCTTCCCTAGTGACAGGCAGAGTGTGGGCACCGCACCGCGCAGCATTCGCGTGTGGTTAAAATAAGGTGCTGCTGCTGCTGCCGTCCCTGATGCTGATGCACCGACTCGGGGCATCCAATAGGAAACATTTCAGCGAGGAGAGACACTACAGGTACAGGTGCAGAGGACGTGGGGCGGGGGGGGGAGTGGGAGTGTTGGTTACAGAGGGCGCCGTGGGCGGTTAACTATTTGGCCCAACGTTTTTTTTATGTGACTTCCTGCCACAGACGCCACACGACGACGGTGCATGACAGGGGGTGGGTGGGGGGGCACACAAACTTCTGCTCTTCGCCGATATTCTGACACAGTGGCGGTGGAAATAAAGTTTCCCCCCGAAAATTCACGTTTTGCTGTTTTTCGCCTCCTTTAGCGGCTGCCTTCTTCTTCTCACCCAAGTTTGGAAAGACAAAGTTATGTTCCTGTGTAGCAGATGATTGCGTTATATTCTGTTGTTGTTGTTGTCGTCGTTGTTGTGTAGTAATGGTGTGGCGGTGCCGGCGCTCGTTGAAAGAAAGATAAATAAGGAGGCCCGCATTAAAATGAGTCCCTTTAAACAGCTAGCTCTAATGGGCCGTGTTCGGTAATGCAATCCTTTATAGGGAGGCCATGAAACCCCTCAAACAGGCTGCTGCTGTAATTGCACCACCTGAAAAAAATCGGCTCTGTTTATCAATGTGTGTGTGCGTATGGATATATGCGTGCGTGCATGAGTGTATATGTGCGTGTGTCTGTGTGTCTGTGAGTGTGTGTGTAGTTGTAGTTTTTTGCAGTGCTCTCGGTAAGACAAGGGGTTCAGGGGGGTGGACACATCTTTCCCGCTACTCAGCTCCCACACATGTGAATTAATGGCACTCATGCACAGTGTGTGGCAGATGTGTTTTTACCTGCCAAGCCCCTCGCTTAGCAGCCCACCTTCACGGCACGGCCCGCATTGAACCATCACACTTTTCTCAGAGAAGAGGCGACAGAAATGTCATTTATGTGAGTGGGGGGGGGAACAGAAAAAATACTGGATAAAAAAGGATAGAATTTTGCGATGCTTGACAACACTGCCTGTCGAACGTTCACCCCCTTTACTCAAAATGTTTCCTTTTCCCTCTCTTTTGTTTGATAGTCAGTAGCACAACGTGGATCTGTGGATCTAACTGTGTAACCTGTAAAGTGTCAAAAAATGTATTTTCCGCTTTGCACTTTGGGGAAACCAAAATGAAAGGTCATAGCAATTCAAACCTTGTCACATTTTTCAGAAACATTTAGCGATTACCTCTACAGTTTGGCAATGAAATGCGCCGTAGACAACAGGGCTAGACTGTGTACGTCTAGCAAGACCGGGTCACATCGGAGTTCACAGCCTTGCTATTGTGGGACAGGTAGACAAACAAGCCGTGATAATTGCGCAGAGAACGAGAGCCGGCCACTCTGAACATCTGCAAGCCGCAGCGCTTTAGCAACACAACACCAGGGGTGTAAAGTACTTGAGTAATTGTACTTCGTTACAATACTTAAGTACTGTTTTTGGGGATTTGTACTTTACTCGAGTATTATTAGGTTTGTATACTTGTATACTTTTACTCAATTACATTTCAGAGAAAAAAAACATACTTTTTACTCCTTACATTTAAAATGCAGACCTACAAAGTACAAAGTACAAATCTCGCAGGTCCAACAATTTTAATTAGTATATTTGTTTCTCTGGCCGAACTAACGTTAACGTTATTAATCCTGCGGCCGCACTTTATTTAAAAACAGCCAATCAAATCCCCATCAATGGAAATTAACCCGCCCATACCCATGCTGATTGGTCCTTGTGCAAGACTAGACAGCGGGGATCTTTGATTAAACACCCGCTATCAGAAGAATAGACAGTAGACAACCTTAGGATGTGCAATGTCGAACCCACGTATAAAAATAAAAAAAAGAACTAAACCCTTTATTTTTTCCAAGGCTGTAGTTTGGCCAACTTTACAACTGGATGCTGTGATGTGAATGCTAGAATGTTAGTTTACCTTGACATGTTTTTTCAAATTCGATGGAGAAGTGCACTAAATCATTTTAATGCAAAAAAGTGTCCTCTGTTCTTTAATTTCAGCATTGTCTATCGCAGAACACATTCCATTGTGGGCTGAGTGTATGCTTGGTTTCATTCCAGCCTTGCCTAAACACCAGCTGATGATTTCACTAATTGGCTCTTCAACTAACTCACCTGGTGTAATGTGTAGTTAAAATGAAAACTTGGCCCACGATGGAATGAGTTTGAGACCCCTGGTCTATCCCTTGCAATAAAAAAAAGTTTTTACTTTTACTTTTTAGTACTTAAGTACATTTAAAAGTAGAAACTTTTTTACTTTTACTCAAGTATGTTTTTAGCCAGATACTCTGACTTTTACTTGAGTAAGATTTTGAGACGGTACCCATACTTTCACTTAAGTATAATTTCTGGGTACTTTTTACACCCCTGCACAACACAACACAGAATGTCAGCATCTGCATTTTTAGGACATTTACATTGACGCGGCGCAGTGTCTGGTGTCCCGAAAAAGCTATGAGTTAGCAGAGAACAAAACACACGACGAAACACAAGCGTGATCTCCTAATGGTGGTGGACGAAACATGTCCCACCGGGGGTTTCATCACGCTGCCATTAGCCTAAAAATAAAAGGGTAAAAGGTGGACCAGAGAGAGAGTGTGTGTGTGTGTGTGTGTGCATTGTGGCTAATGAGGTGTGGGGGTAGGGGAAATCACACTGACGGAATGACAGTGCTTTGTTGCTAGGCTTCCGGCGTTCAGAGGGGATTGTATCGTGAGGCTGCCGTGATTGATTAAGCTTGTGGCAGTCTGCCCGCTCCCTCCGCCTTGAGTTGATCCCCGCAATCTATATCCAATCACTCGCTGGGGGTCAGATATAACGCTATCGACTGGACTCCCGCATCGAGAAGACGCGGGAAAACAAACGGTTTTCCTCTCCAATATTCCTCGTGGATATTTATTTGGGGGAAAGTGTGGTGTGGTGTGTTTAATCTTCCATCGCCAGGTTAATTGCAAAATGGTGCGTGTTGTGTGTGTGTGTGTGTGTTTGGCAAGCCCAGCGCGGTATGGCTGACCACTGAAGTGAGGTGTGGCGGTGGATGGGCAGGTAGCCCACCAACCGGCAGGGCAGACAGATGTCCTCGCGACGGTGGCTAGGAGGGGGAAAGGGTGTGTGTGAGTGTGTGAGTGGTTGTGTCTTTGTGTGTGGGTGTTGGGGGCGGGGGCAGGGTTTTGGACAGGTGAGGCACGAAGCACAGCCTAGAAAATAACCCGGGAACACGTGCGAGCGAGCATGCGCGTCAGCTAGCGTTAGCGTCTCACCTCCAGCCATGATGGGGGGAAACATGGAGGATGACAAAAAACACACTTTCTTTTAGTTTATTTCTTTGTTTGTGTGTGTGTGTGTGTGTGTGTGTGTGTGTGTGTGTGTGTGTGTGTGGTGTGTGTGTGTGTTTCTCTTGTCGTGGATTTATCAATACTCTGACATTCGTAAGAGGGAGATCAGGAAGACCGAAGTTTGAAAGTTAAAGACTTTATTTGTCACTGCCAATAGTGACACAAAGCCTGAGTCAAATCTGCAGAGAGAAGACTGCCACACCCTACTCAGCTCTGTCTTTTAAACCCAAGCCAATGTTACACATGTTTAATCAAACATTCCAACCCTATACGGTAACCGCTATATGAAATTCTGTTTGGGAGTTGTTGGATGTATTGATCGTGTCTACGGTGACTAGTTTAGCTTTTGACCTAGTGACTAGTTGCTTCACTCTTATCCTGTTTTCCCTCGGGAAGGCCTTCTGAAGACGCACTCGCGTGTTGTTGTGGGAACCGGTTGCGCTTCTATCTGGAATGGCGGTCCACGCAAGGTCTCAACGTGAGACCCTTGTCAGTCCCTGCACTTCTCTTTGTTGGTGGCACTGAGGCCATGATATTGTCTTCAAGCTTAACTGTTGTCCTGTTGTTACTTCCCGTGGGGCCTGGGGTCTGGGCTCTGCCGATTGGTGTCTGGGGTGTGGGGTAGGAAGGGTCTCCAATGGACGGCCTTGTTGTCTGCTCCCTGAATGGCTGTTCTGGAGGTCGTTCTATGTCTGTTGTGTTATATTGTAAATGCTCTCTCCATGCAAATATTATATAGGCTTGTGTATCCTAAATTTATAATTGATCACATTCCTTGGTGTACTGCCGTGTTCCACATTTGATTTCCCGAGCTCGCTGTTGCTACAGACAATCCGAACCTGAACCGACTCACAGCACAATAGCAGACGCTCGAAACTTCGCAATAAACAATGTGTCAGAA
>PIJE02003599.1:5000-21531 GCA_002895965.2 Coryphaenoides rupestris | reverse complement strand
AAAGAGAGAGATCTATGCATGGAAAGAATCTGAGTGTTGTTGAGACCGTTTTATTGAAGCCCGTTCCTGCAGGAACCCGTGGATGGAGGCGGAGAGGAGACACCTCCACGCTCCACCTCCACCTCCACCCCACACCGCGCGGCGGAGGAGCAGAACTGCCATGGTCGCCACCGTGTCCCTAACAAGGCCAGCGCGGTGGTGGAAGGGTTAGTGGAGGACGAGGACGAGGAGGAGGAGGATGGAGGAGGAGGAGGAGGAGGAGGTGTTGAGGAGACACTGGCAGCAGGTAATAGGAAGAACCGCCAGCAAGGTTGATGACTCCGGGTGAAACTCAAGAGAAGACCAACAAGGTTGGTTGTCAAACGTTTGAAAGCAGCTCACAAACTGCTCTGTCACCCCCTTGAAAACAGTAATGGTCTCAACACTCCTAAAGGACCAAAACCAAGATCCTGTTGAGGTGGGCTGAACATTTCGAAGGCCCTACTCAACCAACACTCTTCTACAGACAACATGACCAATAGTCTGGATGAGCTACCTGAAACGCCCTTATAATCCAGGACCCTAAGACCAGCCACCAACCTTCATGGAGGTCTTAGCAGCTATCCGCTCATTTGAAAGCACAGCAAGTCCCCTGGCAACTAGAACAGTCAATCCCCGCTGAAACTTCCTGAAACAGGGAGGGTACCTCGTGCAAGGACCATCCACTCAGTACATTACGAGGGCCTGGGAAGACGAAAGACCATAACCACCAAACAGTGAGGGACGCCAACAATCGTTTGCCATTTATAAAAAATAAAGGTGAAAGTCCCATCTGTGGAACAGCGAGAGGGATAGCAGCCCTTTGCTGCTGCTGAAAGGTGCTCGCTTAAGGTCATGCTGGTGAAGGCCTGATAATAAACATCACAGAAATCAATGCTACCTTGAAGTCCGCAGTGCGGGTTTAGAAAGAACAAGGAGTACGGTCGACATGATCTTTACAGCCCGGCAACTTCAGGAGAAGTGCGCGAACAACACAAGATTCCTTTTGGCCTTTATTGACTCTCCAAGGCCTTTTGACACTGTGACAAGGGAGGCTTTTGTGGAGGCGTGCTAGCCAATTTGGCTGCCACAGCCAAATTTGTCAACATCTCACGCCAAATTCCATGATGGGATGAAGGCTCGTGGTGATCATTGAGGACAGGAGTCTTGCGTCCTTCCCTTATGCACAGGAGTACACAAAAGGGTGTGTATTGGCCCCTGCCACTCTTCCCATCTTCCTCCTCCTGGTGTCACCACTTCTGCAACAAAGAGCGGGGATAACAGTGGTGTTGCAAAGTGGGATTTTCACGACTGGACGGAAAACTCTTAACATCAGAAGGCTAACAAGGCATAACCCACCAAACTGTCCAAAGAGCGGGTCTCGAGCTGCAGTATGCGGATGACGGAATGACTGTGCTCTTGTGGCACATTCTCCCCAAAACCTTCAGTCCATCCTTGCTGTGGCTGTAAGGGCATACAGCAGGATGGGGCTGTCTGTGAACATCGCCAAGACTGAAGTGATCTGCCAGTGGAGTTCCTGCATCCCACACACCCCACCTGTCTTCACCATCAATCAACAACCACTGACAATAACTCCTTCCTTCAGATACCTTGGTAGTATCCTTTCAGAGGACTGCAGCATCGAGCATGAGGTGCAAAACCGGATCAGACAGGCGTCAGCTGCTTTTGGGAGACTGCGGCGTCGGGTGTTCCAAAACAGCAACCTTCACCTGCACACCAAGGTTGCTGTTTACCAAGCTGTTTGCCTCACCACGTTGCTGTACAGCTGTGAGGCATGGGTCATGTACAGCCGCCACACAAAGTCCCTGGAGTGCTTCCATATAGGGTGCTTACAACGCATCCTGGGGCTCACCTGGCGTGATCGTGTGCCTCATACAGAAATACTTGCAAAGACCAACTGCAGAAGTATAGAGGCCACGATCACCCAGCACCAACTACGGTGGCTCGGACATGTCATCCGGATGCCCCAGGACCGACTGCCCCGCAGAGTGCTTCATGGCCAGATACATCATGGGCAGCGCTTGGCAGGAGGGCAGAAGAAGAGGTACAAAGACCAGCTCAAGACCTCGCTGAGGAAATGCAACATCCGACCCCAGGATCTGGAGGCTGCTGCTGCTGACCGCAATTCCTGGCGGCAGATATGCCTGGATGGAACCCGTAGGATGGAGGAGGAGAGGACTGCCAGAAGACAACAGCAGAGACTCAGGAGAAACACACCCATGGCTGCCAGCACTACCACCACTACAACTTATACATGCCTGACCTGCAACAAAATATGTGGTTCCAGGATTGGACTGTTCAGCCATTCAAGAACCCACCGTTAGGGATATAAGTGGACGTCATCATCGGATTCGATGGACAACCATAAGCAAGCAAGTGTGTGTGTGTGTGTGTGTGTGTATGTGTGTCCCGTGTGTGTGTGTGTGTGTGTCCGCGAGTGTGTGTGTGTGTGTGTCCGTGTGTGTGTCCCGTGTGTGTGTGTCCGTGTGTGTGTCCATGTGTGTGTGTGTGTGTGTGTCCATGTGTGTGTGTGTGTGTGTGTCCATGTGTGTGTGTCCGTGTGTGTGTGTGTGTCCATGTGTGTGTGTCCGTGTGTGTGTGTCCGTGTGTGTGTGTGTGTGTGTCCATGTGTGTGTCCATGTGTGTGTGTGTGCGAGTGCTATCAATAGAGAGTACGCTGCGATTCTTCCGTGACTGTGGGTTTTTTTTCCAACGGCATCACAAACGTTAACGGACCTTCGGCGTTGTGTGTGATTGGCTTATCTATTTCTTTGCGTTTCTTTATTGCCCACATCTCTCTACTTTATTAGTAGTTTGTTTGTGTGTTATCCTCCAATAGATAGGAGCCTATCAGCTGACTAAGTAAAACTGTCACTTTTTACTGTACTTATTAGGTACTATCTTACTAATTGTTCTCGTTGTAATTGTTGAGTGAGTTTTAGAATTTATGTCTCGAAGAATACTGTTTAGGTCGTACTTTTTACTTTTTACTGTAAGTACTCGGTATAAAACTGACTAATTATTTAGAGTTGTTTCAGAATGGATGCTTCGGGGAGTAACCATCTCATTGTACTATGCATGGAAAGAAATCTTGAGTGTTGTTGAGAACGTTTTATTGAAGCCCGTTCCTCAGGACCCGTGGATGGTGGAGAGGAGACGCCTCCACCTCCACCTCCACCTCCACCTCCACCCGCATGGCGGAGGAGCAGAACCTGCCATGGTCGCCAGCGTGTCCCTACAAGGCAGCGCGGTGGTGGAGGGTTTAGTGGAGGAGGAGGACGAGGAGGAGGAGGACGAGGAGGAGGAGGAGGAGGAGGTGTTGAGGAGACACTGGCAGCAGGTATAGGACCGCCAGCAGGTTGATGACTCGGTGAAACTCAAGAGAAGACCAACAGGTTGGTTGTCAACGTTTTGAAGAGCAGCTCACAAAGCCTAACCTCACAAAAAGGCATAAAATAAAGAAATAAAATGAAGAACATTAGAGACACAGATGAACCGGAGGCCTAGTGTGTGTGTATGTGCGTGTGCGCGTGTGTGTGTGCGTGTGTGTGTGTGTGTGTGTGTCTGTGTAATCAGAATCAGAAACAGAAACATTTTATTGCCTTAGTTTTTGCAAACAAGGAATGTGCTTTCGTGCAATTGGTAAGTATCTCTATGCATCATTAATTCTCGTGTATTCATCTGTGTGTGTCTATCTGTGTGCACGGATCTTTGTGTGTCTATGTGTGTGTCTGTGTGCGTGTGTGTGTGTGTGTGTGTGTTTATTTATCTGTGTGTGTGTGTCTGTGTCTACATATACTGTAGCTATGTGTGTGGCGTGCATGCGTGTGGGTCCACCTTTCTATACTGTACATGGATCTGTGTGTGTGTCTGTGTGTGTGTGTGTGCGTGTGTGTGTGTGTTTATTTATCTGTGTGTGTGTGTCTGTCTGTGTTTACGTATGGCTGTGTGTGTGCGTGTGTGTGGGTCCACCTATATATAGTGTACATGATCTGTATGTGTGTCTGTGTGTGTGTGTGTGTGTGTGTGTGTGTGTGTGTGTGTACCTCTGTGTGTGTCTGGGTGTATGGCTCTATCTTGTGTGTGTGTGTGTGTGTGTGTGTGTGTGTGTGTGTTGTGTGTGTGTCTGAGATCTTAACACACACACACACGCGTGTTTAGGATCTCTGTGGGGGGGTGGGTTGGGTTGCCTGGATTGTCTAAGGGACTAAGGGGGCCTACTAACGCTAAACGTGTCAACTCCACATCCGGGGGGGGGGGGGGGGGGACATGGATGTGAGGACATGGGTCACATGACACGCGGCGTTCTCACATTTCCCTGTGCATCGGGGGGGTGTAGGGGCTGGGTGGTGGGGGGGTGGTGGGGGGGGTGGCGGTGGGGGGCGCGGCGGACACGTCACTGCTGGGAAATAACTTCATCAAAGCGGTGAGGGTGAGATCTTGACAGGGGATGAGCCAGCATCTGATACGCCGGCCTTGGACCCGTGCACCCGCTCCCGCCACATGACAACTTGATAACGTTCCCCGCCGCCGGCACAATCTGTTTATTATCTCCCGCTATCAATGATCCCTCGTAACCCGACAGACAATTAGAACTCGAGGAAGATCAATGGGGCGGAGAAGCCATTGTCCTGCACTCGGCATTATCAGCGACGATTCAGGATCTAGACATTGAGCGGGAAGCCGTTATCCGCAGCGACTCGAAGCGTTGAACATATTCCGTGTGTTTGACCGCAGACGTTGGAGTTTGAACGCCCATAACCTTCCGGGACGCGACACACTGTCTCCTCGAAAACAATTTGAGAACTTTGGAAATCGACATTTTCGGCGACGCTCAGCGGGAATTTCCCGAGAACAAAAGCCAAGGTCGGCCACGGCGCTGGCGAACCGAAGGTGATTTGGGCTCCATTTTGCGAACCTCCACAGTCGATTGGACGGCCCTTCGGGTGTGGTGTGGGGTGAGGGGGGTGGGGGGGGGGGGGGGGGGTTGTGGGGGTGCCTGGACCCCTGGAGGGAGGTGATTCCAGCCAAGGCCCCGCTGGTGCTAATCCACTGTCCCCACGTTCCTCCATGGTTCACAGGACACTTGTCCAGCTCCCCGGGGGGGGGCATGGGATGTTCTGCCTGTCAGAGCCACCCTTCAGTGAGCGGACTGGATGGAGGGCTTGTTCCAGCAGCTCCGCCTGTCGGAGGGCCCCCCCCCCTCCCGACGCGCCGGGGGGGGGGGGGGGGTTTAGCTTACAGTGGAAAAATTGGCTAATCGTGGCCACGTTGCCCTACCCTCGCCCTCCAGGGCCCCCCGCCCCCCCCCCGCCCCCCCCCCCGTACCCCTACGTCCATCATGGAGCTAGTTAAGGGGACTTAGGAAGACTTTGAGGCGAGCGATGTTTAGAGGGTTCATTGTTTTGACTCCGAAACGTCGGCGCTGTCGACTTTGTCGGCGTCGGGCGAAGCACGCCGTCCTCGCTAGACCTCCCCTCAGAGAGACACGTTGAAATGTGTGCCTTTGCGACGTCTTTGTCAGGTTGTTTGCAGACGTACACACCCACTTAAACAAACTGTTTGCTCGGTCTTCATTTTTTGCATCATGACGATTAAACCGAAGAGGTTTTATTTCGTCGAGCCGTCGGAGAAGTTGTAATATTCATGTGCTGCGTCTGAGCGTCGTGAAAAACAAAAGAGACGAAATAAAAACCAACATGTCGTCGTGCGTAAAAAATACGCCTTTTATGCGTCTCTTTGTCGGGACGTGATTGATGGCCGGCGGGCTCGGACGGGGGGGCGGAGCGCGATGATCTCTTATCTTAAATATCAGTCAAAATAGCACTTGGTAAGCACCAGTTGACGTGGGACTCCGGAGACCTCAGGGGCTCGGTAGTCCCTGGAGGGGATGGTGGGGGGACGCCAGGAGGTCCGGTTTCAGCGCTGGTGGTGGTGGTGGTGGTGGGTGGTGGGTGGTGGTGGTGGTGGGGCTGCCCGACCTGACAGCTCCACCTGCCCGGCGGCGCTGTGGGCCAGCTGGCCGGCGGGATGATTAACGGCGAGTGTAAACTTACTCAGCGGGGCTTCGGACACATTTGTGCATTCGCTCACACGTACGCCGAGTGTTATGTGACGCTAAAAGCTATTAGTGAACAGGGCGCCCCGGCGGAGGCAGGGATGACATCCATAAATGTTTAGTAGAGGTGCCCTGCGCAGTTATCACTTTTCAAAAGAGACTTTTTTTCCCTCTTCTTTTTTTCAGACGGGGGGGGGGGGGGGGGGGGGGGGCTTCTTCTTTTTACGGGCCGGGCCTTGACGTTCCGGATCAATGCGGGGAGATTTATGCCCTGTAGCATGCGGGGGGCATTAACCCCTAAAATCTGAATCCCATACCGGCCTTGGCCGCTCACGCAGTCCCCAACCCCACCGCGCCGCACCCCTCCGCCACCGCCGCCCCCCCCCCCCCACGGCTCGCCCCATAAAAAGAAAATGACATCATAAAGTGAAAACATGGAGTTGATACGGGACTCCGCCGGGCTAATTCCCAAGAGCTTATTGATACCTTTGATTTTCATTTTTCAAGGCCGGGAACGCCATTAATCTTCCCGGCCGGTGCGGAGACGCCTGCTTTTGGTGCGGATCTTTTAAGGAGCTGCCCTAGCTTCCCGCCGCGCTCTGGGCGAGGAGAGAGTTTTTCCACGGTTATTCAAAGTACATACAGTACATGTTTGCACCGACAAAAGAATAGACCCGAACTTTGGGACAGACCGGGGACGTCGGTCCACGGAGAGTTCGGGAGACGTGGGAATATCCACATGGAAAGCCGAAGCAACGACAGGAAGCGTTTCTGCTGTGTTTTGTATTCTGGAGGCGACCGTGGGCGGACAAGATGGACGCTTTCTTAGGGTTTGCGTGAGGCTCTGCTAATTCTTCCTGTTGCACAGATGGATTTGAGTGTTTGTATATGGAGCCCTGGTTTCCACGGGGCCATTACTTCCCCTGCTAATGACCCGCTGAAGCCATTGTGGCTAATGTATGGGCCCTCGCCTCTCAACGACCAATAAAATGAAACGCTTCACACGGGTTCCAGAGGCACATTATCGCCACCGACGTTCCGAGTTCATTCCGCAACACAACACAATCCCCGGGTTTGAAATGCAAAGTGAGCGGCGCCGCTCTGTGTCCGAGCAGAACCATTAGTTACGTATTGACAAGAAACGGCCGGAGCGACGCGGGCCACTTTCAGTCAAGCTTTCGGAAAAAAAAAGGAAGTCGCAAAAAAAAAACCACAGGGGCCGCAGGGCAACGCGATTTCTCCGGCTCCCAATTAATTCCTCCACACTATTTATATCCGTCCTCCGTGTAAGTGCAACGTTTCCTAATTACATTCATCACCAAAGCCCCCTACTTAAGTCCTCCCGGTGTATCCATTATCCCGCTAACCAGGTCTAAATTATTAAACCTTTAGCAACACGGCCTCTGAAAAAGAGATGTTTATTTCCTCCACAGACACAGACCGTGCTATACATTAGCAGTACAAATTAAGTAATACTTTACCTCGGCATGGAGTTGCCTTCGATACCCCCCCCCCCCCACCCTCCACCCTCCACCCTCCACCCTCCGCCCTCCATCTCCACCCTCCATCTCCACCCCCCTCGGTGAGATCTATCCCCGCGGTCCGACGGCCCGGGCGGTGGGAGTGTAGTTCACTCTAATGAAACAGTGTGCGGCTGATAATGGTTTCAGTGATACATTTTGGCGCCGGAGCGGAAGACAAAACCGCGGGCGCGGAAATAACGTTGCACAATTCACCGTCCCGGCGGTGGCGTGACATCACAGGGCCGCGGCGGCGGCGGCGGCGGCGTCGGCGTCGGCGCCACTTCTTAAAGGAACCGCGCGCGAATTAATTGTTGTAATTCTCGGATGAAATACGCGGGTCGGTAAATGAAATGGCCGATATATGGTAAAGTCCATCAGACTTAAAGGTTAATTACAATATCTACAGTGGTCCTACCCTTTTATGTGGAAATTGGTTGTAATTAATCAACTTTAGAGCGCCTCGCCGCCGTGTATGTTGGGGGGGGGGGGGGGGGCGCTGTAATGGACTGAAACCATGCTAGCTCTGTCTTTTAAGGACACTTAAGCATCCTTTTTATGTGAAGATTATCGGGCCGCAATTGTCACGGAATACATTAGCAAACGAAACGCAATTACGCGTTCATAAATCTCATCCGGCTTGATACGATGAGGAAAAAGTTTACGGAAGAAGAGAGAGATCGGGGGCGAATTTAGCCGCAATTTTACGGCCCCATCGTAAAATTAAGAGGCGCGCGGCCGTCGCTCAAAAGTAGGCCGACCCGGTGTGTGTTTTTTTTTTAACCCCGGTAGGAATTGATCTCCGCTTTAACGACGACTTAACCTTTTCAGTATCGGAAAGTAGCCTCGATATAAACAGATCCATGCTTCATCGAGATAGCACAGCTACAGCTAATGCTTGTGGAAAGGAGTAATGGAGCCCAACATGGTGGTGGAGGTGGTGGTGGTGGTGGTGGAGGCGGTGGTGGTGGAGGGAGGAGGTCTTTACAATGCGAAGGTGACTGATGAAGCGGCGAGCGAAGACGCAACACAAAGGTAACAATTGTCACGGGAGGAGGGGGGGTGGGGGATGGGGGTGGGGGGGGCTTGGTATTTACCAGGGAGAGGAGAGGTCCGGGCCCCCGGGAGCCCCTCACGTCTGGGAGCCCCGCGGTATAAATCCCCCCGCTGATCGCTAATTGTGTGATTCTTCTTGTCTGCATCAACTCGAGGCCGACAGGTTATTTCAGCTTGTTATCGGGAACACATTTATTCCCCCTGAATTATTACTGCGCCCGGCCGGGGGGGGCCTCCGGCGCAAAACAAACCGCGGTGACTCCTGCAGAGTTATGGGAAGGCCTCCCCTCATTAGACGGCCCATCGACTGGCAGAGCGGAGGGTCCAATCGGCGGCCTTTATTGAGTGCTAAGCAGACGCGGGATGACATTTACATCCGCCGCTTCTCCCTCGCCACGGAGCTGCGGAGGCGGATGGGGGGGGGAATGGACGCCATAGATTCCTCGCGGTCGTGGCGGCGGCGGTCGCGGCGTTGGAGTGGCGTTGGCGTGGCGTTGGCGTGGCGTTGGCGGGTCAAGACGTCGTCCCGGAGCCGTGCGTCAGGGCCGTGTGTGATTGGCTAGCGGCCCGGTTCTCTGCGTCGGGGAAATAAAAAATAATATGCAGGCCCCCGGGGGGGGGGGGGGGGCTTTTCATCCGATGTGTCATCGCGTGGCAAGTGGCGGGAGGCGGTAACGCCGGTGGAGGCGGCCCCTCAAAGGAAAGCAACACTCCTCCACTACCCACAATCCCTCTCTCCTAATCTCTCTCTCTCGCTCCCTCTTTCTGTCTCCTTGTCTCTCTCTCTCTCTCTCTCTCTCTCGTCACCAAAACACAAAAGATGTAAACAAGACAAGTCATCGCATCTCACCTCCGGTCCGTATTGACTTATTGAGCAGAGACAGAGGAGGTCGCCCCCATTGTGCATGAAGCGCCCTCCCTCCCACCCTTCCCTCCCTCCTCCTCCTCACCCCTCCTCACCCGCCAGCTCCCCCCCCATCCCGTCGGACAAAAAACAGCACAATGGGCCGTCTGCTTCTTCGCCGCTCTTTCCATTCAGTGGCAATTACACTCCTCACCTGGCAGACAGAGAACTCATCCCGGGCTTCCTTAACAACGTCGCAGAGGAACTCTCTCTCTTCCAAACTACCCTTCGCCAAATTGGCCGGCGCGGCCGCAACCCAATTAGAGTTGAAATATCGCGACTGTACGGAGCCATTATGGCGCCGCGGCGGAGAGAGACGGGGGAGAGAGAGGTGGGGGGTGGGGGGGGGGGGGGGAGCGCCGTGAAGGTGAGCGGGGCGGAGGCGCGCCGGAGTCATACGTTATGTTGACTCCTGCTTACACAGCAGATAGAGCTTCGGGTGGTGGTGGGGTCGGGGGGGGAGAGGCTTCACGAGGAGGTGGGGAGGAGGTGGGAGGAGGAGTGGGAGAGAGAGAGGTGGTGGAGACGCAAGTGGTGAGCAAAAGGGTGGATAAGTAAACACCCGTGGCCAGATCTCCGGAGAACACACAGTATATTAAGGCGTCCGAGGAGGAGATATCGCTGATTCAGCCGGTGGTGCCGGGGCGGGCGGAGTCGACGTCGACGACGACCGCACGCTCGCCGTTTGCCGCTCGTCGTCGTCGCGGAGGGCCGCTGATCTCGTTACCGGCGTGCGTTTTCCATGCATTATTAAAAAAGCTTTGTTTACATGTTGTTTACTCGTCTAAATTACATGTGAACAAAACAAAGCGGTCCGACGGCGTTTTTGCGGTAATTTGTTCCACGTTTTTTTTGTGCGCGCGCGGTTATTTGCATTTTAGAGCGTTTTTACGATGATTCATATCGCGCCCAGACGTACAAGCTGTTACTTTTCACGACAACGGCGGCTACACACACACGCGCGCACACAACAGCGTTTAAAGTCGTAATAGATGACAAAGCGACAATGCGTTTCGTAATAGAATAACTCGATTAAATCCAAAAAATACAAAAAATTCGGCACAAATATAAATGAACAGTCGTGTAAATTAGACCCGTTCACCGCTCCCCGTGCGCCGCAACGCAAACACGGTATTCTCCCGTTCCATTCGTCATGGCAACCCCCCCATCCCCCCCCCCCCCCCCCCAAATCTCTTTCATCAGGCCACACGTCTGCAGGCCCACATGCGGTCCTGACGCTAAGTAATGTTCCCCGAGACGGCGAAGGAGTTTGATTTGATACGAGCGTCCATAGCTGTCCGCCGTGAGATACGGCCTTCGCTCTCTCGCCGCCGCTAGAATTGATTCCCTCTTGCCCTTAAATGCAGAGCATGCAGTGAAACCCAAGGACACGTCCACCACCACCACCACCACCACCACCACCCCCAGCCAGCCTCCTCCTCCAACACCCCTCCCCTGTCTGGGCCACGTAATGGCAATCATCTCTAAGGAATAATAGTCTCAGCATCGCTCTCTTTGAAAAAGTTGCCGAGTTACCGCGCACAATAATGAATTCCGGGTCGATGACACATTGATAGATTCCCATTCTTCAGACGGGACACCCAAGCCACACTTTAATTGACAAGAAATGAAATCGTGGCGGTGGCGGTGGCGGCGGCAGCGGCAGTCGGGATGGGGGGAGAGAGAGAGAGAGAGAGAGAGAGAGAGAGAGAGAGAGAGAGAGAGAGAGAGAGAGAGAGAGAGAGAGAGAGCGAGAGGGAGGGGGGATAAGCAGGGGGGGGGGAGAGAGGCAGGCAGGAAGTGAGCGCGAGGGCGACTAAATTCTGTGTGATCAGCAAGGTTTCAAACAATCATTGGGGAAGCGAAGTCCCGGCCGCATCCATAAGTCACGATGCTTTATCGGCCATTAGCATCTGCGGGGAGGCGGCGCGGCGCGGTGCAGCGCGGCCTTTTTTTTTTTTGGGCCGGAATTAAAATGTCAGAGAAGAAGAAATAGAACAAAACAGGGAATCCGCAATTAATTACCTGGCCATAAAAATTCAATAATCTGGCGGCGGCGGCGGCGGCGGCGGCGGTGGTGTTGCCCTGATCACCGGCAAGCGGGATGGCGCACATCCATCTCGCCAAATTAGATTTCTAATCTGGAGATGGGGAAGTAGAAACCAGGGAGGAGAGGAGGAGAGGGAGTAGGAGGAAGAGGAGGAGGAAGAGGAGGAGGAGGAGGAGGAGGAGGAGGAGGTCTTTTAGCACCAGCAGGACTTCATACACACCTCGCCCTCTCATATCCGAGCGACATCAGTGCACAGGCAGAATCCCCGCGTCTCAAATAGACAAAAAGACGCGGCGATGCAAAACAATAAAAATATGCGATGTAATCAGTGAACAGGCAACCTCCCCCCCCGCTATAGCCCCCCCCCTCTCTCTCTCTCGTCTTCTAGACTTCAGACGAGGTTATCTGGAATTAAATCGCACGACAGAGCATGAATCACACGGTCAATTGTTTGGTTGTCAATACTGGATTTATACCGTTAGCCATGGAGGGGGAGGGGGCGGGGCTTATCGCGGCTCGTGATTTCCAGAATAACTCTGCGACCCGGGGATCCACCATTCCCTCCGTAGTGGAGAGTCAGGGATGTAATTGCCGTTAATATAGAGGAGGTGGTGGTGGTGGTGGTGGTGGTGGTGGTGTTGTGGGGTTTTCATTGACTTCTGCTCAGGAGGGAAAACTGCAGCTGATGTGTTGCGGTGGTGGTGGTGGTGGTGGTGGAACACAACACAAGGAAAGAGAGAAGAGCTTTGGGATTTGAAGGAAGAGCGGATTCATCGGTGGCCAGTTTTTGCACACGTCACCACCGTCGAGTGGATGGAGTGGAGGGAATGCGGCGTACTTGAATCCTGACTGTGAATCACATGATTCAGAAGATGAAGATGAAGAAATAATAAATAGTACAATCGGACGAACGCAAATACACTCGACTGAGCGTTCTTTTCGATGATGTCACCGTTTGCTAAATTGCCAACATCCGGACGAACAAACGGCGGGAGAGGAAGAGGCGGGTACAAAATAAAAAAACTCATGCGTCTCGTCCTCGTCCTCGTCCTCATCCTCATCCTCAGCCTCATCCCGAGGGTTCGGAGGAGGTAGCACCCGAGATGAAATAAGGGTGGCGAGGAAGAGTCGAGGAGGAGGAGGAGGAGGAGTAGGAGTGGTTTTAATTTAAGGAATGCAGTGGTCTATATTTTACGCGGCTGCTGTTGTCTCCCATTATCTTGGTAAACATCCCGGGTACTAATGTGATGCATCGCCGGGCGGGCGCCGGTCTCATCCTGCTCCGCGCCGTGATTGATGAACGGAGGCGAGATGAAACATGGACAGGGAGATTTATGGAGCGCCGGCACATAGAATATGCATGACTATCTGAAGGCTAACCCCCCCCCGCCGCCCCCCGCGCCCGCCGCCGCCGCCGCCGCCGCCGCCGCCGCCGCCGCCGCCGCCACCGTCACCACCACCACCACCACCACCACCACCGCTGATATGCTGAAGGAGAGGTCTACTAAATGAAATGTCGAGGGAGGGTAAATCTCAGTACATGAAAATCACCCCCCCCCACCCCCACCTCCACCGCCACCTCCCACCAGCATCACCACCCCCACCCGCACCAGCACCAGCACCATTACCTCCATCAGCACCAGCACCACTACCTCCATCAGCACCTCCACCACTACCTCCACCACTATCTCCTCCGCCTCCACCAGCACCAACACCTCCACCACTCCCACCACCTCCACCACCACCAGCACCTCCACCACTCCCACCACCTCCACCACCGCCTCCAGCACCAGCACCACTACCTCCACCACCACCAGCACCTCCACCACTACCTCAACCACCACCTTCGACCACCTCCACCACCACACCCACCAGCACCAGCACCTCCATCAGCACCTCCACCACTACCTCCATGACCACCAGCACCACCTCCACCAGCACCTCCACCACCACTTCCATCACCACCTCCCACCAGCACCAGCACCACTACCTCCACCACCATCTCCACCAGCACCAGCACCTCCACCACTACCTCCACCACCACCTCCACCACCACCACCACCTCCACTGGACTGAGTCGCCAAAGAGCACGAAACGTAAATCCTCAAGACTTCAAGACACTTTAAAAAAACACTCCCAGGACGCAGGTTTCGACCACGGCCTGACTGACTGACCCGAGCGCTGCTGGGGTTCGATTAGACGACGGAGCGTTCATTCATTCATTCATTCGTCGGTTCGTTCTTCCTTCCTGTCTCCAGTACGTCTTCCGCTGTCAAACTGACGTCGGCCTCTTCCTCGTTTGGCCGGTTCTTTGTCCGCTCGCTGAGCAACGTTTAAAAAAAGGTGCAACAGTAATTCCGCGCGAGGCCGAGTCAGCGCGTGCCAGTTTGTCTCGGCGGTGCGGTACAGCAACGCTGTCCGACGTCTGATTTAGTTATAATGCTCATTGGCATCTCTGAGTAGTGCTCTCTCGCCGGCTCGGCGGCTCCTGACTGATCGATCGGACGTCATCGTAAATCCCGCCCCCGCCCCCCCCGCCCCGCCCTCGCCTGGCCACCGGCCTCCTCAACCCCCCCGGCGTTTTTTATTGATCCTCCGAGGAGCGTTCCGCCGGCGTCTCCGCATAATGTCACCCGTCTCCCCCGCCGCCCCGGCACTAAGCACGCCGCATATTTCACCGACAAAGGGCCGCGCGGTATGCAGATCAGCGCGCCCGTATCGTCATCCGCGTCGGTGAATTACCGCGTTCCCGGCGGCGCGGCGCGTACGTACCGCGCCCCGGAGAGCGTTCGCTTCTCCGCACCGCCGTCGTCAATTCATATATTTACACAGAGGTCATAAATAAGGCATCGTAGCACGTAGCGCGCCGCGGACGGATCGGTCGCGGGGGGGTAAATGTTTATCTACTCCCCGCTTGATCTGACGGCTCGCTTGCTTATATGTGTATTAATGTACACGCCGCGGTGGACTCCGGCGGTGCGCGGTCGGGTAGCTCTCGCAGCCGTAGTCGACAAGCCGACGAGCGTTTATTGTTTCCTGCTTCGTTCGTTGACACCGTGAATATTATCCTGTTGAGGTTGCGTGTCATTGAGGAGCGGGTGGGGGGGCTCGGTGCATCTTGCTCAGGGATGCCGACAGTGCGGGTAGACTGTTGGGATGTTGGGGTTCGAACCCCAGCTGGGAGTCAAACACTCTCACCTACAGTAACTGCACTATTCGCGCTACGAGACATTAGAGATACCGTGGCTAACGACCAGTAATATGTCTGCCCCATCACTGTGGCGTTCTCCCTTAGAGCAGGGGTGGCAAACTCATCGGAGGTCGAGGGCCGTAACGGAACCAACGCTACTTGGCGAGGGCCGAACTAACAAAACGCTTTTAATATGATTGAAGATGGGGCATTGCAATTGGATAATCTCCAATTGGAGGTCCAATCGTCACGTCAGAAGAGGCTTGAGTAGGTGACTGAAACAGTCTCAGCTCCATCTCCAGGACTGTGAACTGATTGAAAACTCATACGAAACTCTTGCGAGTCACGCAGCTGCGTCGTTATTTGTAGGAACTACAGCCGCTCTCTCTTTGTGATTTCGCTCGCGGGCCGCATCCGCATCCGACACCCCTGCTTTAGAGGGTGAGCCCAGGGTGTCCTATATGTGCCCTGTGAAGCCCTGTGAAACTGGAACTGTGATTAAGGGATCTAGGAATAAAATAGACTTAACTTTACGCATCCACAGTATATCCAATGCGTCACCCAATACGTCCTCCCGCAACACATTTAGCGAGTGTAGCTCCTCGAAGATATTTTAAGCACACTTTTAAAGTTCATACTTTTATTGGAACGATTAACCTTGCGACTACGATACCGTTGAGATTTACTTGAATTGTATTAAGGGGGTGTTCATTCATTCATTCATTCATTTTTCAAGGTGGAAATATTTTCACAATTACTCATACTCCCAATATATTAAAACAGCATCTTTCTCAGTAGCCCCCTGCAATCCTTCTCAGTGCCCCTAGGGGCCCACGGAAGCACTGCGCTGGAGGCGGAGCCAAACACCCACCGCCCCCCCCCCCAACCAAGACATGCGTCACTCCACGTGCGTCACGTGACAAACGGCGTCTGCAAGGTGGAACAATGAGAGGACTTGTGTGTCGTCGTCGTCGTCGTTGTAATTGTAATTTAATAAAGATCTCACATCGTATCAGCCGTGGAGGCCAACTGACAGCCTGGGGGGGGGGGGGAGGAGGGGGCGGGCCTCACGGCGACGGCTAATGAAAATGGTTCTGGTCATTTGGCGCCGGTCACAAATCACGCTGAGGAGGGCGAGGTGACGGAGGTCGCGGAGCGTCCCAAGTTCTGGACGAAGGCCAAGTCACGTGGGGCTCTATTGTGCTGAGTACCAACCAATCAGAGGAGGGGGTTGTCAAGGAGGAATGGGGGGGCGGAGTTTCAGGTGTGTCGACTGGTTTAGCTTTGGTTCATTATAAGGCCGAGCTTTGTTTGGTTGGTTCAAAATGATGCAGCCCGCCATTTACTTTACTTTCTTTTATTCCCGACTCCCTCCCCCCTGACTCTCTCCTCCCAGACTCCCTCCTCCCTGACTCCCTCCCCCCTGACTCTCTCCCCCCATGACTTCCTCCTCCTAACTCCCTCCTCCCTGCCTCCCTCCTCTCTGACTCCCTCCTCCCTGACTCCCTCCCCCCGGACTCCCTCCTCCCTGACTCCCTGCCCCCTAACTCCCTCCTCCCTTACTCCCTCCCCCCGGACTCCCTCCTCCTAACTCTCTCCCCCCAGATTCCCTCCTCCTAACTCCCTTCTCCCCTGATTCCCTCCAACCTGACTCCCTCCCCCCCAGACTCCCTCCTCCCTGACTCCCTCCCCCCTGACTCCCTCCTCCTAACTC